>JAFMSR010000205.1:0-72995 GCA_022818135.1 Saxidomus purpurata | reverse complement strand
GACAAGGACAACCAATGAAAACTTGTAACGTAGGCCTCGCTGATAGGTGTCCAGTAGAAACCCATGATCTTAGTCATACATGTACTTGATTTGCAAAGTGCACAAGTGAACTTATGTTTTCATAATATTTGTACCACCGAGACCTGGCTATTTTTTTTAAAATGTGATCCCAAGCGATAACTTAGGGCTTCAGTTGAGAACCTCGGTTCTCGTGTGGGAACAAGGTTTTTGGAATAACTGTGCAAATCGCGTGCCATAGTCGTACAAAGACTTGTTAAAGGGTATATGAGCTTGGGTGGGGCAGTATATTTCGTTCGAACGTGGATGTTATAATACAGATTACAGAAAAAGTGAAACATGTATTAGCATGCTCGCTTTCAGCTATACGTCTGATTCCTATTTTATAAAAACGTTTTACTTTGTTATTTCTAAATTGATGCCTTATCTGCAAATAAAATAATTTTTTTAGATGAATAAATAGCATGAAAAAATAAATATATTGTAAAGGTTCGAAAACATGTTTTTATAACCCTAACCTGCTAACATTTACTAGATATATTAGCATTAATATGAAAAATAAGTGGTTGTCAGTACTTGTTCCATTATGTAACAAAACTGACATTAAGCTGATCTGTATAAAACAGTATCATATGGAACTTTCAATTTTTCCAATAATCGATGTATCGATACATTTTTCACATTAAACAAAGAAGGATAAAATCGTTTAACCGTCATAACTTTTAAAGCTGCTCGCTCTCAGATTTTGGTAAAAAAATAAAGTTCTTCAAACTGGATGTAAATCATGTATTTTAGAACATATAGTCATATAAAAAGGCTCCAGTATAAATTCATGTAACGTATATCTCTAAATTTCAAAAACTATGCTACCAAATTCAAAAGCGTTGCAAACGCTTTTGAAATTTCAATATGAACATATAGTGTAGCGGTGCCGTGTAACCGACCTTTTCAATCGATTTCTGCAAATTCCTACCTAGATTTTTGCTTATTTTTTCATTCTAGCATTTAGTTTTATATTTATGAATGAGAATGTCAATTTTTTTGAAAAATATTTTTTTCAACGGTAACTGAGTGCAAGCGTATGCCAGCAGACTTCCTTACCCCATGGCATGACCTCGCTTTTGTGGCGACGCTCTGCGAAATAAAGGAGTTCCAGTACTGCCGGAGACAAATATATTTTTCACGCTGCGAAATCAGTTATCGATGTACTCAATTATTGATAATTTCGTCAATTTAATTACTTTCGTTGACATTTTGTTTGAATTCCACTTTGGCAAACAAAATTGACAAGGCGAGTTGAGACACAGACTGAAAAACGCATTTTATGAAAAATGCATAGATTTTTGTTCACCAGACGTCATTATGAATTATGTCGGATAACATGTTACTGCAATGGAATTCCGGTGTGTAAAGTTCCGCGAAAATAATTTACATGTATACTAATTCATAAACTTACGGTCTACACTTATTATTAATGCACTGATACCGTAGCTCAATCGCTGTAATTGAAAGAGGTCTCTTTTAAAAGAGTATATATTAATCAACATTTTAAATAAAACAGAAAATCTATATAATTTATCTCGAAATCACTACAAAATACGCGAAGAAACCCATATTTAACAATATAGGTTATTGAACTTGTATGGCGATATATTACTTGGAACGAGTTGATTTGGCGGGAACAACGAGCTTGCGAGTTGTTCCCGCCAAATCAACGAGTTCCAAGTAATATTTCGCCATACAAGTTCAATAACCTTTTTATTATATACTTTCATATTGAATATGAACAAAAAAGACATTCTGTTAGCAAAAACAATAAATGAATCTTGAAATTTCTCAGACAACTAGCGTACTATTTCACCATGTACATTTTCTTTATTGCGTATTGATAGACTCGATTCAATATTGTTGTTTATACGTGACGTCATTTATTAGGAGAAACGTTGACGCCAATTGTACGGTAAGAAATTTCAGTTGCCGTCCGCCATCTTGTTTTGAAAAACGCAAGATTTTTCCTACGGATGCAGGTTTGTACTTTGAAATGTGAATACATCAACTATATGTACGTTCCTAAAAATGTTTTTTCTTTCTTATGACTACATGCAAAACATCATTCCTTTTGTTTATCAATACTTTGCTGAACTACGTACCAGTAACTTTCGTAACCAGAACTAGTATTGCGTGCCCTAAAATATTCGAACCTTTTTAAAAACGAAACTCTTTTACGTCTACTTGAAAATGATTAAAGTTTCTTTTTTATTTTCAGACCGTAGCTGATTTAATTGTAAAAAACTGTCGAACTTCGACATAGAAACCTCATTAAAACGATGTTTGCAAACAAATAAAATAGTCCGTACAGCTGATCGCTAGGACCGCCCTCCCTTGCCAACGTTCAGTATCATTCCTTACCAACGTGCAGTACCGTAGAATACTGAACGAACTCTCTAAGGCAAAGTGAACGGGGCAATATGAAAGTATATAATAATATAGGTTATTGAACTTGTATGGCGATATATTACTTGGAACGAGTTGATTTGGCGGGAACAACGAGCTTGCGAGTTGTTCCCGCCAAATCAACGAGTTCAAGTAATATTTCGCCATAAAAGTTCAATAACCTTTTTATTATATACTTTCATATTGAATATGAACAAAAAAAGACATTCTGTTAGCAAAAACAATAAATGAATCTTGAAATTTCTCAGACAACTAGCGTACTATTTCACCATGTACATTTTCTTTATGCGTATTAATAGACTCGATTCAATATTGTTGTTTATACGTGACGTCATTTATTAGGAGAAACGTTGACGCCAATTGTACGGTAAGAAATTTCAGTTGCCGTCCGCCATCTTGTTTTGAAAAACGCAAGCTTTTTCCTACGGATGCAGGTTTGTACTTTGAAATGTGAATACATCAACTATATGTACGTTCCTAAAAAGTTTTTCTTTCTTATGACTACATGCAAAACATCATTCCTTTTGTTTATCAATACTTGGCTGAACTACGTACCAGTAACTTTCGTAACCAGAACTAGTATTGCGTGCCCTAAAATATTCGAACCTTTTTAAAAACGAAACTCTTTTACGTCTACTTGAAAATGATTAAAGTTTCTTTTTTATTTTCAGACCGTAGCTGATTTAATTGTAAAAAACTGTCGAACTTCGACATAGAAACCTCATTAAAACGATGTTTGCAAACAAATAAAATAGTCCGTACAGCTGATCGCTAGGACCGCCCTCCCTTGCCAACGTTCAGTATCATTCCTTACCAACGTGCAGTACCGTAGAATACTGAACGAACTCTCAAGGCAAAGTGAACGGGGCAATATGAAAGTATATAATAATATTAAATACTGTTTGTCACTTGCATTAAAATACATACTTGAAGTTTACCATGCGGGTTTTTCGGCGGAGCAAATTGACGACGTGAGAAAGAAGCTGGACGCTCGCACCTCTAAATGTCCTTCTATGGGGAGGAGTTAACCTATAAACTAGCTCTAATAATAGTTTCAAAATTGCGCTATGAGTGACGTAAGATTATAACTGTATCGATTGCCAAGATAGCGAACGGGCAAACCCAACTGCAACGCGTTGTATATAGAGAAAACCATTTAAAGGATCGCTTATGCATTTGTTGCATCGGCAAGTGAAATATATAAGAAATGCAATGGTGCAAAAATTTTAGTACATAGTTTCCGAATTCACCTATCTATTGAATGATTTATAAACTGTTAACATGTAAAGTCTGACGGATCGGGTGTCCCCGTGGTTTTCACGGAAATTATCGAATAGCATCCGGAAATCATCTTAAAGCTAGGCTGTTAAGTATTGATTAACTTAGGGGCCGTTAATATAGATTTTTAAATTGTTTGTTTCAGTATAATAAAAACTAAACATGGTAGAAGTGCCACCTTTTTCCGCTTATTGTGTATTTTGGTGGTTTTATTTTTCAACTGTCACAGTTGAATATTAAACTGCCATCTTTAGAGATGTATTTGTATTTTGACATCTAAAGGTCCAAAGGTGAGACGTGTCACCTGTACGTGTTTTTTTTTTTAAGTTTGGCTATTACCACATGCACCCTCCACTTGTCAAAAAGGTGTGAATATTTATGTTCATTGCACTAAGTGCGACACAATAGTACAATACCTTTTCTGATTATTAAAGTCGTTATACTTTTCTATATTTTTTTTTCTTTCGCAAGACCTCACTGAAGAAAGAAGTGACATATTTTGAGAGAGAGAGAAAGAGACAGAGAGACAGAGAGAAAGTGTGAGATCTGTACATGTCACTTCGAAATATATGTGCATGTTTTACTTTAAATTTAAGATAAATTCAGTGCAAAATTGTCTTTCAATGCAGCGCGTATCGATTTATATTTCTTCTTAAATTTTATGCTCCATTATATCACGGACCTATCTATATACACATGTGTATATAGGTTCGTGATTATATTTAATTTTAACCTGATTTCTAGTTGTTTTTTTTTAATTTGACACAATTCCCCTTTGCTTTTTATTCTAAAATATTTAGGAATCTATAAATTTATCATCATCAATGTACATGTAGCCACACTGTTTTTATTACGCCATAAATTGGTTTAATCCGGATGTTGATTATTAGGGGGGTAATAAACCCCACTATGTTCGATAATTTGTTACCAACTTTTGACAAAACCTACCTGCTTCGTTTTTTAAATCATGAACAATTCAAATAACAGTTATGTGTTAATAAAAACATTTAACCTTGGACTTTCAATTTTTTCTTTTTTTCTAGACTAACGTGCGTTTGTCAAACTATATTATACTATTTACGTAACTTTTATAGAAATCGAAATGTACATTCTGTTCATTTACAACAGTTCGTGCTAGTAATAGACACAGAAAAGAAATTCATTATACTTTATATATGGGAGACACTCAAAATCCCCTTGGTCATAATCCCCTTGGTCCAAAAATGGCATAGTAGTCATAATCCCCTTGATTGATTTTACATTTTAATTTTAATTATTTTAATTTTTTTCAATCATTCGCTATTGTAAAGTTAAACTAGAGACAAATAAAACATTCAGTAATTTTTTTTTATTCAATATATGCTTTTCCACTAGTAAAATTCATTGAGGGGATTATGACTACTATGCCATTTTTGGACCAAGGGGATTATGACCAAGGGGATTTTGAAGTACACTCTTTATATATATCAAGATCATGATAAACAAAAACTACAAAAATACCAAAGAGCGAGTGAAAGAAATAACGTGTGTATAATTTACAAATGTATATGAGAAAATATACACAAAAAGTACAAAAAATAGTGATAGAATGTGAATGACCAAGAGGGAATGTAAGAGATTTATGAAAAAAGAATAAATGAAAATGTGAATGACAGGGTATGGTCGAACAACAAGTATGGTCAGACAAGTAAAGAGGGGACAATCAGCTGTTAGTCAACATAATAGCCGCAATTTGGCTTATAAGTAAATTTGATCTGCTTTACGTATTATCAAACTTTATTAACAGATATTTTCCTTTTAAGATATAAATTTTACGATTAAAAACAAGTAAGTTCATAAAGCGGCCACCCGTAATATAATAGTTGAACAAATGCTTTATTAAATTACGGATCAAGTACTCGGCTGTCTTTCAATATAAATAACTTTCTTTTTTCACCAACCACTCGAATTTTTAAAAAAACGGAGGATCTCGCCAGTTAGACTCTCAGTGCTGCTTTAAATGTTGGATCTCACTTCTTAAAATAATTAAATTTCTATTCTGCATAGCGTTGAGTCAACCTTGGTTATTCTAAGATATAATGCACCTCGACTTGGTTAATTTTTTGTGTGTATTCTGTTGAGCTTTAAGTGACTTTTTTCTTCGATTGCTAATTCAAGGCGTAACATTTTCAATGACTTTTTGTGTACAGTTGAGCTGTGATTTGAGTTTTCATCTTTTATATTGGTTAATGGCATAATTTGTAAGTGATTTTTGTTAAAAATACATAAGCCGTCAATTTCAGGCCGCTAGGCCGCCAACTTCAGGCCGCTAGGCCGCCAGGCCGCTAGGCCGCCAACTTCAGGCCGCTAGGCCGCCAGGCCGCCAACTTCAGGTAGTGAAATATGGTTTTTAGGGTGGCCGGGCGCCCTTGTGGGTAGGGTTTTTTCGTTTTTTTTAAAATCCCAATCCACCGACTGTTAATTTTTGTGTGTATTCTGTTGAGCTTTAAGTGACTTTTTTCTTCGATTGTTAATTCAAGGCGTAACATTTTCAATGATTTTTTGTGTACAGTTGAGCTGTGATTTGAGTTTTCATATTTTATATTGGTTTATGGCATAATTTGTAAGTGATTTTTGTTAAAAATACATAAGCCGTCAATTTCAGGCCGCTAGGCCGCCAACTTCAGGCCGCCAGGCCGCTAGGCCGCCAACTTCAGGCCGCTAGGCCGCCAGGCCGCCAACTTCAGGTTTTTTAGTGAGTTCAGTTGAAATTAAATGTGAGTTTTTTTTTGTTTTAAGGCGTTATTTCTCAGTTAATTTTTGTCAAAATTCCCAATCCACCGACTTGGTTAATTTTTTGTGTGTATTCTGTTGAGCTTTAAGTGACTTTTTTTTCTTCGATTGTTAATTCAAGGCGTAACATTTTCAATGACTTTTTGTGTACAGTTGAGCTTTAATTTGAGTTTTCATATTTTATATTGGTTTATGGCATAATTTGTAAGTGATTTTTGTTAAAAATACATAAGCCGTCAATTTCAGGCCGCTAGGCCGCCAGGCCGCTAGGCCGCCAACTTCAGGCCGCTAGGCCGCCAGGCCGCCAACTTCAGGCCGCTAGGCCGCCAGGCCGCTAGGCCGCCAACTTCAGGCCGCTAGGCCGCCAGGCCGCTAGGCCGCCAACTTCAGGCCGCTAGGCCGCCAGGCCGCTAGGCCGCCAACTTCAGGCCGCTAGGCCGCCAGGCCGCTAGGCCGCCAACTTCAGTGAGATCCTCATAGATCTATAAATTTCATTGTAGGAAGACAGATTTGCTTACACTAAATGTGTTACAGAAAGTGTTTTTGACAAAATATCATGTAACTGGCATTACACATATTGCTATGTCTTTATTAAATACTTTAATACGTTGTGCATAAAATGCTATTCATTGTTTTATCATTCAAATGGTTTATGAACTCAAACAAAAAATTGACACGATGATTATTTATTAAGTCATATTTTATCACACTGCCCCTCTTCAATTTCTGTTTAATATTCTTTAAATTTAGTGCAATATATCAGTTAGTCTACGGTGGCACAGAGGTGACATCCGCAACACTTTATTTATATTGTGGCCACAAGTTAGTAAGTTGTGGGGGGGGGGGGGGGGGGGGGGGGGGGGTAGGGGGGAGGATGGGGGGGGGGGGGGGGGGGGGGGGGGGGGGGGGGGGGGGGGGGGGGGGGGGGGGGTTTTTTGGGGGGGGGGTTGGGGGGGGGGGGGGGGGGGGGGGGTTTTTTTTAGGGGGGTTTTTAAAAATGGGGGGATAAAAAAAAAAAAATTTGGGGGGGGGGGGGGGGGGGGAAAGAGAGGGGGGGGGGGGGAAAACTTATACCAACAAAACCACAAGGTTGCATGTTACTAAGGGGGCCTCAACTTAATAAGTTGTGGCCACAAGTTAGTAAGTTGTGGCCTCAACTTAATAAGTTGTGGCCACAATATAAATAAAGTGTTGCGGATGTCACCTCTGTGGTGATGTATGCATAGGTTAATTCAAGCGGTACTTTGAGGAAACCATATGCCACGAGGCGTGTTGAGACTTGGTGGCATAGGGATAACATGGCGGGGCTGCGGGGTAACTAAGTGCTGCGGGGCTTACTTCACGGGGATGCGGGGTAACTAGGTGCTACGGGGCTAACTTCACGGGGATGCGGGGTAACTAGGTGCCACGGGGCTAACTTCACGGGGATGCGGGGTAACTAGATGGTTTCCTCAAAGTCCTTGAATTAACCTATGCATACATCACCACAGGACAACGAACAAACGCAGTGGTGTTGATGGGTAAAGATGTCTGCCGCGTATACCGGAGGTTTCGGGTTAGAACCTTACTGGGGTCACAACCGTACCTTCTCATATGTCATCAGTTCTATTTTCTCAGTCCCGTGCCCTCTAGTATCAATGCAACCCTGGTGATATTGTTGATATAAGTATCATCCCCGCTTCACATACTCTGTCCCTTGTCCCCTGCACTCAATACAGTTCTACTTATAGTGCTGCTACCAATATTTGATAACACCCTGATTAACATGAACTCAGCCCTCAGCCTTGTGCCCTAAGCACTGAAAACACCGTTTGTAGAAGTAACATCCCCGCCTGAATGAGTAAGCCCCGTGTCCCCTGCTATCAATAATAAGTTGTGGCCACAAGTTAGTAAGTTGTGGCCACAAGTTAGTAAGTTGTGGCCTCAACTTAATAAGTTGTGGCCACAAGTTAATAAGTTGTGGCCACAAGTTAGTAAGTTGTGGCCTCAACTTAATAAGTTGTGGCCACAAGTTAATAAGTTGTGGCCACAAGTTAATAAGTTGTGGCCACAAGTTAATAAGTTGAGGCCACAACTTATTAAGTTGTGGCCACAAGTTAATAAGTTGAGGCCACAACTTATTAAGTTGAGGCCACAACTTACTAACTTGTGGCCACAACTTATTAACTTGTGGCCACAACTTATTAAGTTGAGGCCACAACTTACTAACTTGTGGCCACAACTTACTAACTTGTGGCCACAATATAAATAAAGTGTTGCGGATGTCACCTCTGTGCCACCGTATTAGTCAGCTCGATAAAATCAATATCAGTTATCGGTTAATGTAACAGTCCCACTTTAGCGCTAGCATACATTATCGATTTTTGCTGATTAAGTGATTTATGACTTGTCATAATACGGAAACTTCCGATCGGCCACGATCAATATTGATGTAGACAGTATTTGATTATCGATTTTCTTGAAGCTGGTACTGTATCAGCTCGCGGTTAAGCGATGGAACAATAAGTTAGATATGATGTCTACTGGTTACAGTCCTTTAATCGGAGAACCTTTATTTCGTACACTGTTTCAAAACGCTTGATTTTGTTATTGTTGTGGTTCGTCGGTTGTCTATCTTTCAGACGTTTGATTTCAACTAAGCTAACGACAACAGCTCAACGAAAATGTGAATATTTACCTTAGAAAAAGAGAGAAACTGTCTGTCCACCAAAACATGCATGTTTCATTGCTTTCGTTCTTCTTCACTATTGACATCACACTATTGGCTTTTAGATGCAATTGAACTGGGAATGTAAATTTTGTTTTGAGTTGGCCAAGTACAAAATGCTTGCTGTTTTACCTTTTTAATTTAAAAACCCTACAACGGATAAAGAGGAGAAAACAAACAGATAACTCTGTCCGAAATTAGGATACTCTCTATTGTAAAAATTACCTCCCTTGGTGACCTCATTGTCGGGCCTCATTTGTGAGCTTAATCTATTTTTAGAAGTAACCAAAATTCTGTTCAGTAGCACGAGGACCCGAAGTTGGTTGAGGTGAAATTTCATAAAGATTTGGTAACTAGTGTTTTAGTTATAGCAAAATATGTGCTAAAAAGTGTCCGAAACTAGGACCCTAACCAGTATGTTTTTCTCTAAGTTGTCAATTTTCTCTTTTGGTAGCTTTCACATCAATCTAATAATCATATGTTCAGGTCCTCTTTAACTTTCAAGTCTAACGATATTTTCATTAAAAGACCTTCTTATCACTTTTCTATATTTTTCAACCATATAGTCTAGAACAATAACTTATTGTGCTGAATATGTCGCAGGTCACAGCTGATTTTAAAAGGGATTTTCCAAAATGAGAAAATGGCACATGTAACAACTGTGAATAAATCTGACACTATATGCAAAAAAATTACAACTATTTTACACATTTGTCGAAAGGTTTTACATATCGGGTAAAATTACTTCACCATTGTGGCTTTTTTTCATATTTCTGGACACGTTTTATCTTGTAATTCATAATTCATTATTTTAAGGTAAGTAATGGCCATTTTCTACCTTCTTTTCAATACTGTCTGTTACAAAATGTCCCTCCGGACTTACCTCAAGCTCGTGAATGTTGTGACATTTATAACTCAGCAACAGTAAGTGAAACGTCAATCCGAAATTTTCCTCGGCATTTACATTTGTTTGCTCTTTTGAATTGTAATTTGAAAAAATGCTTCAGGGAACTACGTCACATATTTTATATATTTGTCTTGATAGCTATGAAATTATTTAATTATATTATGCTGTGATAGAATATTATAGACTCTAGCGCCCTAACCATGTAATACTGGTCATCAAATTGTAACAAATAATGTTTTCACAATTCCTTATAGCAAGGAACAATATTTAAGATACAATACACTTTTAGGGCATATCGGGTAACCCCCTCCTGTAAGCCTTGTTCAAATTTTCACGACACTGTAAAAAAATATCATTACAGTAAGTGACCTATTTCTGTTTGCAGTTATCAGCATCAGCACTTGTTTTTGTTTTATTTATTAAGATATTGAAAAAAGGATTCAAGAATAATGTAGGTTGATATATTTTCTAAACATAACAGGAACGATACAAACCTTAAATCCATGTGCTCGAATAGGCAATGAACACGTCAAAGATCGTACAATTTTGGTTACTGTTTCTTATTTCAAATACGTGATGATGCTAACCATAAAATGCAGTATATACATTTTAGTACATTTCTCTATGCAAGACTTTAAAGATTAACTAGATATATCTACAAAATTCAGAAATGATATCAGTCTATTGTATAACATTCAAAACATTTAAGAGTGACATGGTCGACCATGCAACTTAAGCGTTATGTAAAATTATGAATGAATAATTAACAACACATGTACTGCAATTCTGCCTTGTACCTATGCCTGCGTTGTAGTGTAGCACCTAGATCGTATTAATTGTCTGGGGAGGCGGTCAAAAACATAGTAGGCATGAGGCAGCGCAAATATATTTGGTAATGGTATTTCAATCAATCTATTACTTAACCAAATCCGATTAAAAGGTAGATTTATAGACTTTCCTTTCTAAATTTAGATGCTAACACCTTTGCCTTAGTTTAATCATATTGTATTGTAAAATGTAATACATACAAGTGGATTGGGCCGGTTCCATATGAAGTAATATTCACATAAGTGTAAACAAAGTGGCAAATATATGTATTAACACCTTTGCTAATGGATTAACACGAAGTAGATTGAAAGTGTGATTAACTTGTTAATTTCCTTACCTTAAGAATTATAATCGGTATTAAAACATCGTCTTCTATTAGATCTATTTAAACATGTTTATCAAAGAGTTATTTATATTATTTTATTCATTATGTTATATATCAAATTATAAACAGCTTTAAAAAGCATGTGAATGGAATACAAGAGGCTATATCGCTCACCTGACTACCATTGTGCTTTTAAACAAGAGGCCATAATCAAGTTCAATCATAGGAATTTTGGAAATAAGTTTGCAAAACTGCACAAAAGTTAACCTCTCTAGCTTGAAAAAAAATAGGCCAAAGTTCAATATCAAGGTCAAAGTTCAAGATCAAGGTTCAAAGTTCAAAACTGTTCAAATTCCATTGTTTTGAATTCAAAATTAAGAAAGTAAGTAAGTCAAGGTCAGAGTCAAGGTAAGCCAATGTCGTAGTTGAAATCTGCATGTAAAATTGTAAACATGGTCCAAATTCATTGATCTATCTTCAACAACATAAAGGCCAAGGTCAATGTTGAAATCTGCTTACAAAACTATCCATTTTGTTCAATTTCATTGTTGTATCTTAAAATACAGGAAAGTAGGTCCAGTGATCCCGGTGTTACATCACAATCGGTTTGGGTAATCTACTAGCCAATGTCAAACTCACTATCTAGTTTGAAAATCATAGGCTTTATGGTTCTCCAGTTATAGAACATAACAGATCTGACCTTCACTTATGACCAGTGACCTAAATATCAATACAGTTATGCTGGTTATGATCAACCTGTCCATGGAATCTTAGGATCCTATGCCCAATGGTTATTGTCTATAATACGCTAAACTTTGTTATCCAATGGGCGTGGTTAATTTTGACCCTCTTAATAATGTAAATAAACTTCGTAGAAGACGACCGGACAATGCTGTATGCTGTGGGCCACGCAATTCCAGACAAGAAAATGTTTCAATAATTTCCTATAACTTTATATACAGACAATCGATCCAGGGCGTAGTCAATTTGGATCCCAGGGGCACGATTTGAAGAAACTTGGCAGAGGTCCAACATCAAATATCTAAGTTCCGTACCTGATTTTTTAAAGTTTTGCCTGTACAAATCTATGTACAACATGCCGGGTCGGTTGTGACCCTGGAGGCATGATTTGAACAAACAGTGTACATATCCACCAGATAATGATACATTCCAAATATCTAAGCTCTAGACGTTGTGGTTTTGCAAAGGCTGATTTAAAAAGGTTTTCCTACACGAGTCTATGTAAAACAAGTGACCCCCGAGTAGGGTCAATTTTTACCCTGGGGGCATGATTTGAGCAAACTTTGTAGAGGTCTACTAGATTATGCTACATGCTAAATACATGACCCCCAGGATGTGGTAAATTTTGATCCTTGGGACATGATTTGAACACTATTGGTAGAGGCTCAACAGACAATGGTACACATCAATTATATAAACTCTAAACCTTGTGAAGATTTTCAAAGATTTTCCTATTTTTTTGCTTTGACGGCCATGTTGTTCAGTCGGTCGGAACTGTTTAACTTGATGAAATTCCATGAAGTGATATATGAGAAGAAGTCGTTTGAAGCAAATGAGGACGACGGACATTCATCGATCTTAAAGGCCCACCCAGAGCCACTGGCTGAGATGAGCTGAAAGAATTGTTATGATAAAAATACCATAATTACTTTATTGGACGAGAATGTGCAAATTGTATGTAAACAATCTTCCTTATTGGTCTTATTGTTTACAGACTATTACATACAATACACATATTATACATTCGCAACATGTGTAAACTATTTATGTATGTAGCAGAATGCAAACAAACGAATTATGTGAAAATAGGACATTGTTGTCTCAGAAAACATTCAACATTATTATGTGCGTGAAAGTGTGTGTGTGTGTGTGTGTGTGTGTGTGTGTGTGTGTGTGTGTGTGTGTGTGTGTGTGATATTATCAGTTACTGAACTGTTTCAATTTACGTTGTTTAAATTAACTTTTTAAATAAAAGTTTAATGCAGGTGCGTTTCTAGCAGGTTATATTCCAAACTTTTGGTGCTGTGATTTAATTCTGTTTATTTGTTTGGTTTCGGAACTTGCAAGAAATTACCTGTTGTAGACGGTTGCTTTAAGTAATTAGAATGAACCAAGAGAGATGTCTTACCGCTGGAAATGATCTTTATAATTATGTACTAAAATACCTAATTTTGCTTTTTAAATCGATAAGTACATGTTAGAAATATACCGCAGCTTTTCAAGGACATTGCAATAAAATAAGAAAGCATTTCTGTAAACTCTATTTCGTGAAGAAACGACTTGAATACGAAAGAAAGGCATAATGTTAACATTGTTTTACAGTGAATAGCAAATGATTCGATCATTATCCTATCACTAAATTTATTTTTCTTTATCAGTAAGTTCAAAGTGATTCTGGGACTTTAAAAATAGTATATATATATGTACATATTTTATGACAAGTATACATGAACAGCTTTCGGTACTATAGAGTTACAGTCTGACACTTCTTTATCCAGCTGCATGTAGATTAAAAAAAATTTTTTATTACAAGTATTTAATTAACGTTCTCAACGTGTAGTTACCGCAAAATAGCGAATATGAGAGTTATTCAAATCGAAGTCGCCTAGTTCTAACAATAGATATAAGATAGAAGCTTTGATAGTTTAGTTAAGTGCTCGGAGGATACTGATTAGTTAGTTTATACTTATTTATTTAAGCTCGATTGTGAAGACAGCTTGAAGCTTATCGAATGACTCTCGAGTCCGCTTCCTGGAAAAACTAGTACTGGTGTCATATGAGGGGCTCGAACCTATAACCTCTGGGATGAGCGACAGACTATTGACTATGCTCGCCACTATACTGGGTGATGCCCTCAGAGGCATGACCCCAAAATAGATTAGAGAATAGAACATAAAACTCTTTAAACCCGACTAACATTTCAGTTAGAATCTGCTGGAAAACTATTGAATTTTCATTACATGTAGTACTTTTACCCAAGCTTTCTACCAGCAATCAGTGTGTTTCTGTCCTCGTCACCTGTTACATTAGTATGTTCGCCGGAATCACGCGATATACATGTATTGCGTTATATAAACACACGCAGTCTGAAATTATGTTAAACCTGTTATGCTTAAGAGTAACGTATATATTATATAACAATTTTATTACCCTTCCCTTCCGTTCATGTTTTATTTAGTTAATGGCTGAACGTAAGAAGACCATCAAATCCCCCTATGATACCTCAATGTCACTGCGTAACGTCAAAAATCAGCACGGACTTATACATTGACGTAGTGTACGCGGCGAACAAGCTCACGTTTAGTATGGGGTACAGCAACGGGGTTATGTCAAGTGTATATTACCGGCTAATATCAGTATCTATTTACGGATCGTTGACCAATCAGAAGACCGCAAATTTCATGGAAGGATAATAAATATATATATCATAGAAAATGTCTATATTCCAGCTCTCCAAGCTTTGCATTGTCTGGTTCAATTATGATATTTAATTGAATGATTAAGCGAGACTTACCTTCGTAGAAGGGAAGGCGAAGGTTGATCTTAATTTCATCCGACACAAAACTCCCTTAGGGCTCACACAGATTACGGACGCAGCTATCAGCGAGGAGAAGTGGTCATATTTTAAAGTATCTATCTTGCTTGCAAGATAGTAATATTGGTAAGGAATCAGAAAAGTGGGAGGCAGCGGATGGGTGTGTGAGCCCTAAGGGAGTTTTGTCAACACGGCATTCACAACTACATTGCACTAATATAACAATTCATCAAAAGTTCAGATGTTCTCTTCTAATTAATCGAGAAAGACCAAAGTTTCGGTACGCAAAATACGCGTAATAGATAGAAGGATGTTGCCTTAATCATGTAAGATTTTCTCACATAATATATGTTCGTTGAGCTAGCTCTAGACTCGAACCTGTCGAATATTTCTTTCCTGTTGTGAGACTGCTACCAGTTACTGACCTAAACCATACGACTGTAGCAACAAATGATGGTGTGGAGAGATACAGCTTTCAAAGTGCCAAAGCATGGTTTATATCTAGCATAATCTAGCGACGTTTAGTTTAAGGTCATGAAAAGAAAATATTTAATTGTCGAAATATTTTAAATTCCTATTTTATTGTTAAAGGGATTAACTTTCTCCGGCCGATGCAGGTGTTGAATGCTACATGTTTACAAAATAGCTGAACATTAATGTCGTGGTGTTTAGAGCTTCTAGTGAACGACTACTGAATCAGAAGTCGTTCAATCTCTGCGTTAAATTTAATTTCAGTTGATTCTAGTAGAAACTGGCTGAATTTTAGCAACCGGGTTCTTAGTCAAGTTATCTTTGTCGGCTGCTAAGTAGCATTTAAGTAAATATTATCTTATTATAACATTGACTTTTTTCCTCAAATATATATATTAAATACATAAATGACAATTTATTCGTACTTACAACTATCTTTGTGCGCAGCCGGAAGTAATTTCCTGTAAATTGAACACGTGATCAAGAACTGTCGTCTGCTTCTTAAATACCAAACTTAGTTGACTCAATAGGCAGAATAGAATAACGCTGATTTCTACAAAATATCACTTTAGACAAATTTCTCGCACAGCGTCAAAATATAACTATTACTTAATAATGAAAAATATATCAGTTCCATTTAGTAGCATAATAAATTATTGAATACGTGTTTTGAAGTAACAGCTATAAAAGCCGTCGGTAAACTCCAGGTAAGAACGGTTATTCAGTATATGGTACTATTCACGGAAAACTATTGTGAACTTTATGTCTATAGAATAATGTAATGGACAAAAGCAACCTGTCTCTAATGGTCAATTACCTCCACAGTCTATAGCGTGATAGTTTTATGTCGTAACACATTTTGTTTGTAATAAACACTCAGTGGTCAATGACACTTGGCCAAAGTTCATGGTTTAACGTTATCTACTGGCCACTGAAACATAGAAAAACAAAACTGTTAAAGTAATGTAAATACCCATTCAGTAAAAATGTTATTTTGAAATGTATTCATTTAACGACTTTGATAGTGCACATGTTAAATATTTGGTTTCATATAACATCTGTATTTACGACACAACAGAACCGACAACTCAAGTTGCTTGCTGAGTACTAGCAGTTTGCTACATGATGATAATAAAATACAAATATGCAAAACAGTGATACATGTAATAATAGGATTAACTAAATAAAAAAGTTATAAGGTAACAGTTAAGAACGAGGCAGTGTGACGTCGATCAGTCATTTTTCACGCTTAATACAATGGGCTTCAATCCTGAATATCATAACATGACTTTTAAGTTAAATATATAAATCAATATAGGTGAAATGTCTACATATTTATATTAATTAAGCCAAGTTATATAATTCCCAGTGCTATTTACTTTGCAACGCGACTTGAACACACAACCCACACCAGGCAAGTCAAGCTGCTATAGCCATAACTTGATCTTTTTAAATACCTTTAACATATGAGCTTGTCTCGCCTGTTGTGCGATGAGCGCCAATTGTAAATATGGTGAAAGATGTAAAACAAACAAAAAAAACATTCGTCTTTTTCTGATTTTAATTAACTACGGGTTTGGCATTAATTTTGGCCATGACTGGAGTAAAACGGTTTTAAGATAGGGAGATTAGGTTCCCCCGGTAACGGTGGGAATCCAATAATAAATTTAGCAGATACATGAACGTTCAAGCCATCAAGGTAAGAAAAGTTCTCCGATGACGGAATATCCGAGAGTAAAGTCTGTCCAAATTTTTACGGCTATAAATGTTATAAAAAAGTGCATGTAGGCGGTTCCAAAATGTAGATCAGTAATTTTGATTGGATATTAGAAATAAACGCTGTTCACGATACATGTCGTAAACATTTTATTCTCTTATTTTGTCGAAATATCGACAAATATTAAATTAATGTAATGCTTGCAAATGTTTTTTCATACTTGAATGTTGGAGTCTATTTTAATCAAGTTCTTTATTCAAAATAATGACATTGAATAAAATATTTCCGACATTTGAATTTTGAAAATAAAATAGAGACACGCAGATATTTAGAGGAACTTTATACATTATACAATATCCAATATTACATGCGTTCTACTTTTTCATTTTACTAAACAGTAAATGATTATTATGACACGTTTTAAATGCTTGTTTTACAATTATAAAGAGGCGGAAATCAAGCATAACATGTATTAAATCGCAATCATTGGCACGAAAACAAGAAAGCGATACAGACTTTATTTCTATTTTTTTTTTTTTATAATCTTTACAGCAACGGCGCCGAATAAATTCAAGTCAAAAGTTTGAATTGACAGAAGCGAACAATATTAGGAACAATGGAAAAACGTGTTGGTTAATGCTATTTCAGTTTTATTGCCAATATCCCTTCGTGCATTATTAAAGATTTAGAGCCGTCGTCTGATACATATGTAAATGCTTTGTATACAGTACTGCCTAATACTGTCAGCAATCTGGTCAGTTTTTTTGTGAAAAGATTATATTTATATTTAAAAAAGAGCTTTAAATGTTTCAGTTTTTGCTATGGATATCGATCCCCTGTTGTGAAATAATTACTAAAATAATTGAACAAGGTTTTGTTTCATTTCAACTTTAACATATCTGTTACAGTAGTAAGTTCTGTCCAATATTACATACGGATTTTGAGGGTTTCACTAAGTATGTATAATAATGACTAGGAAACGTTATTGAATGCGTGTTGCTTTACGTTGCTTAGTGATGAACATATTATAATGTGCCCTGGTGGTCGAAGAATATAAATAAAAATACATGTAATGTATGTTGTCTTTTATTTATCTATATGTATATAAATAAATGAAATATTAACGATACTATATGGGTTTTTGCGCAAACCCGTATAGCGCCATCTATAATTCTTTTTATTTTATAATTTACTTATTCCGGCATATATTTCGACATTTTATAAAAAAAGGCAAATAGAATATTCAAACACCCGTTGTCTATTTGTTGTTACTTTTATAACCTTCCCCCCCTCTCTCTCCTAACACAAAAGTGTATACTGGATTCAGCTTGTCTGTATGTTATGGAAGCCTTGGAGGGCCACTTTTGAGTTTCGACTTGCGGGTGTTTTTTTACTTTTGACTTATGACTTTTGTACGCCGTACTTTTGACTTATGACTAGAACTACTGTATTGCCTCTTTGGCGTTTTTATTAAAACAATATAAACACGTCAACACTCAATAAATACAATTTCTATTTAAAAGATTTTAATAAAATCAATTATATATATATAAAAGTTACATCATTTGTGTCAATAGTAACAAAATAAAACGTATTTTAACACGCTTTTTGTTTTGACTTTTGACTTATTACTTATGATTTATGACTTATTACTTTTGACTTTTGACTTATTACTTTTGACTTTTGACTTATTACTTTTGACTTTTGACTTTTGACTTTTGACTTATCACTTATGAAAAAAGAAACCCTAATCCTAACCCTAACCCTAACCCTAACCCTATACACGGTCCTCACTGAGGACCTCCAGCGGCAGGTTCAGGTAATACTAGGAACCTGCTACTGAGGACCCAACAATATAACAATATACTTATACATATTACAGCACTTTAATTTCCTTCGGTATACCTTGTGATATTAACATATAGATACATAAAAACATAAAAAGTAATTTTTTAAAAATGTTACCATAGCAACAAAAAAAAATCATTTTTTTTTACAGTTCCTTCATAGTTGGCTTGACGCCTGGGGGGCAAGTCCCCCAACCCCCGCTTAAAGAAAATTCTCAATTGTATATTATCATTGTTAAAAAAAGGTTTCATGGTAGATAAGAAATATGTTGCTTTATGTACATTATGCTTAATGAGCTAGCTTCTTTAAATAAAGAGATTATTATTATTATTATTATTATTATTATTAAAGAAAGAGGACACCCATAAGGCCTCCCGAGCCGAGAGTTGCGTCGCCGCTCACTGCGGAGGCTCCCAAGGTCGCCTCCTGACGCGCCGTCACGGCTCATTGATACTAAAATAAATGACAAAGACAAAAGTAACTTAGTTCATTTATTTACAGCAAACAAGTTTACAGTGCTACGCACAAACATCATTTTAAAACCTTAATACAGGTTCGAATCCCAGTTTATATTGTCACAGCAGATCATTATGCTTTTTATGCAGTACCATTCCTCTTAAAGTGTCTGAAAGTAGCAGTCATAAGTCAAAAGTCAAAAGTTGAAAGTCATAACTTAAAAGTCAAAAACACCCGTAAGTCGAAACTCAAAAGTGGCCCTCCAAGGCTTCCATAGTATGGTATGTCCGTCTGCAGACGAAATCTTGTGGACACTACATCTCCAAAATCTCTGGTCAGAAGTGAAAAGTGTCTAGTTGAGTATGGTCCATGTTTCGGGTCACTACGTCAAAGGTCAAAGTCAAAGGGGCTCGATACAGTAAATTCTAGTGCGCTCTTATTCTTCCAAACCCCTGGTCATAATTTAATGATAGTTCACAGAAGTGATAAGTACTATGCTTAGTCGTGCATAGTCCATGTTTCGGGTCACTAGGTCAAGGTCACAGGGGCTCGAGATATTAAAATATTGTGCGCGCTTTATCTCCAAAACGCCTGGTCATAATTCAATGATACTTCACAGAAGTGATAGGCACCATGCCTAGCTAAATGTTACATACATTTTATATACTGTATCAGTGCGGTGTTTGGGGGGAATTCATCACCTTCAGTGATTGTTCTAGTTTGTTGTTGTTCATTTATATATTTATTTTTCATTTTTATGCCCCCGAAGGGTGGCATATTAAAATCGCACCGTCCGTCTGTCCGTCCGTCTGTCTGTCTGTCCGTCTGTCCGTCCGTCCGTCTGCTTACAAATTCGTGTCCGGACTGTAACTCTGTCATGCATTGAAGGATTTTAAAATGACTTGGCACAAATGTCTAGCACATCAAGACGACGTGTCGCGTGCAAGACCCACATCCCTACCTCAAAGGTCAAGGTCACACTTGGAGTATGAAGGTTATAGAATCCTCTATATATGCACACATTCGTGTCCGGACTGTGACTTTGTCATGCATTGAAGGATTTTAAAATAACTTGACACAAATGTCAAGCGCATCAAGACGACGTGTCGCGTGCAGGACCCACGTCCCTAGCTCAAAGGTCAAGGTCATACTTAGAGTTTGAAGGTAATGGATTCCTCTATATATGCACACATTCGTGTCCGGACTATAACTTTGTCATGCATTGAAGGATTTTAAAATAACTTGGCACAAATGTCTAGCACATCAAGACGACGTGTCGTGTGCAAGACCCACGTCCCTAGCTCAAAGGTCAAGGTCACACTTAGAGTTTGAAGGTAATGGATTCCTCTATATATGCATATATGCACACATTCGTGTCCGGACTGTAACTTTGTCATGCATTGAAGGATTTTAAAATAACTTGCCACAAATGTCTAGCATATCAAGACGACGTGTCGCGTGCAAGACCCACATCCCTACCACAAAGGTCAAGGTCACACTTGGAGTTTATAGGTAGTGGAATCCTGTATATATGCATACATTTGTGTCCGGACTATAACTTTATCATGCTTCGAAGGATTTTAAAATAACTTGGCACAAATGTCTTGCACATCAAGCGGATGTGTCGCGTGCAAGACCCAAGTCCCTACCTCAAAGGTCAAGGTCACACTTAGTGTTTAAAGTAATGGAATACTGTATGCATGGTTACTCTGTCATGCATTGAAGGATTTTAAAATTACATAGCACATTTATTGAGCACATGGAGAGGACACAGACTGTAAGGCACCTCTTTCGGGGGCATTCGTCACTTGTGAGGGACAGCTCTTGTTTAAAATTACATTAGTCCGGAATATCTTTTGACATTTTATGTATACTAATGTTTGTACTGTACAATGGTCTTGAAACAAGTATCTGGTTTGTTCAGTTCTGTTCATAGAATTTATTTCACACTCTCGCAAAGACTGTATCACCCTTAGTGTTGACTGTAAAAAAGTACCAAAAGGTCAGAAACAAACTTTATTTCAAAGCGCGAAGCCGTGAAAATATCGAGTGTTCTGTCTCAGTTATGATAACCACACCTGCCAAAGCCGTTGGTGATACCTGTACTAACACGGTCAGTATGGGTGACCGTATTTTGACCTTACAACGAGCGCAAAGATAATTGTGTTCTTTGACCACATTGGTTAACCTGGTTATTGGTTGAATACAATGTTATAAATAATTTCTGCCATAAATAAAAACCCATTACACGTAATAAATATGGCACACTGTTTGTCAATAAGATACCCTGCTATTTTCAGATAGATAACACAGCTAGGTAAAACATTGTTGGCTTTCAAACTTGAAGAACCGATATACTTGTGTGGCCAATTCTTAAAGCACCATCGTATCTATTGACACTTTTTCACTTTGTAACTCACAAATAAAGATCAATATTCGCATTATGAAGCATATCTGAACATTAAAACAATACTAACAATTGACCATGGGTCATTCTGAATAAAACAGGATAAAGAAAACTTTTAATAAAAAATCTAGAATATCACATGGACATCAGCCAGACTTGAACATCCATCTGAAAAGCAATTGGGAGTGAATAATCATTCAAAACGCATTGTTAAGGTTGTATAAGTTTCTTCACCCCCACGTAATATGTACATCTATTTACATATGAAATGAAAATATTGACAAATTACATGTGTACGTACATTTTGGAATTTTTGACTCGGATAGCGAAAAAAATATGTCCGTGGCAGTAGACAGTGTAAGAAACGCAGATGGGTTCTTTATTTATATTTTTTTATTGATGTTAGGTAGTTACATTTAATAATGTTAATATGGCGCCATTTAGTGTAACGTAACGTCGCACATTTACGTACGTCGACGTCAGTTGTTTACGTTTGGTCTTTAAAAAAGTTTCAGACAAGTGTTTATTTATTTAATAGGATTTGGGATGAAAATACTTATGGGAACGTAAAGTCGGTATGTGATAATTATTATTGTTCACTCATGATTTATGCTAACGTATTAACCTAATATTAGTTTAAAATAATTTGATATAGATTGAATAGATTAAATAGAAATAATACAGAACATTCGTGTGTTGTAACGACATGTACATTATTAGGTCTATATTTTCCTTATTCATTATTAGATATCATTTATGTATATGAGATTAATTTGTGATTTTCATTACATGTATATATTCATGTTTAATTTAAGAGAATCTCTACGCTAAGAAATAAATTGATGATCGGCGCATACTCGAGTTAGTTTTGAATCCCCAAGTCTGCTACAGGCAGTATTCAAAAGAAATGAAATCTTTAACAGTTTCGTTTATAGCATCTTTTGGAACTTAAGTAATCTTTTTGGATATTTAAACAACCTATATAAAATTAATTGTACTATTTAGAAAACGATTAGGGTGTTTCAGAAAATAACTTGGGGAATGGATTGTCAAATGCAGAGAACTATGAAAACTACTGGATTAAGAAAGACAGTCGAAACGTTGCATTCTACATTTGTACTGATATAAAGAAAACAAACGAATGTAAATATAAACTAAAATTAGTATAAAATTCCTTTTTATTTCATAAAATTTGAAAACACTTTTTAAACGTTGGTATGTAATTAATTTTACATCAATTCATGATTGGAGATCATCAATATTTTGTTCAATCATTCATCCTTAATATTTGCTACAGTAGATGTCTCCTTTCAGTATCATATTACCAGGTTTTGCCTGTATCAAGAAATGCAATCATTATGCGATATTGCCAACGGTGTTCTGACAAGTTGTCTTTCTTTACTGTATAGTATTGAAGCAATGTAATTACGCAACAGGTAAACACACATAAGCACGAAAAAAATCATAGTTATAATTACTACAATTTCAACTCAAATTATGTTCTTAGATTATCTGTTCAGGCGCAAATTGAGTATCTACTGTCAAAAAAGTGTAAACTAAGTCAGTTTTGAATTTTCTGTGCAAGTGTCATACTCATTTACTGATCTGGCCGTTTCATACGCATAGTTTAGGAAAAAGTAATTGTTTTAACATCAATGATTTTTGAAGAACTGCTTAAATAAGAAACTGTAAAATTAATCTTCAACCTTCATTAATATGCTTCAAAACGATTTACTGTTTTGAAAAGCTTGGTGCATTTATGGAATACATTGTATGCGCCTTCTAATTAATCATTTCATTAATTTTAGTTTAGTTTATACTATTTTATTTTAGCACGCTTGTGATGAAAGGTTGCAGCTTATCGGGTGACTTTCGAGTCTGCTTCCTGGAAAAACCAGTGCTGGTGTCATATGAGGAGGCACGGTCGTGGCCCCAGTTGGGCTCGAACCCGCACCCTCCGCGAGGAGCGGCAGACACCTTAATCTCTAGACTACCGCTGACCATTTCATTGAAAGTCATTACGGTAACAAACTGTTTCTAAATCGTAATAAATAAATAATGACAGAATTGTAAAAACAAACATACTGATAAGTCTTTTGATTCGAACATTGGTTTTGACGGAAAGAAGATGGTTTAACAATCGGCAGTGTGGCGTAATTTACCCATTCGGCTAGAAAAAATCCTATTTTCAATTAAATACCCATGACCGTTGATCGATACAGAGAATGTCAGACAACAAAGTGTGTATTGTACTTGACATTTGTTTGTTATGTCAGCCCAATGTTCTGTAACAATTTCTGCTAATCAATAATATTTTTCATCTTGTACGTAAACAACTGTATAATAGTGTTTCAAAAGAAAAATAGTACCATCCCTGATCTTAGCTGTTCACATCGACACCGCCTTCCGAGACTTTTTCTTTTTTCATCATAGTTGCGTAGCCCTCAGAATTTGTACGGCAAAACATTAATTTGTTTGAGATAGATAGATGGTCTTTAATTATTCAAAACTCATGGGTTAAGTATCAAACAATTGTGAGTATGCACGATAAGGATGGTAATTAGAACTCCTTTTTATAAACCGAGTTCGAATAGTTGTACGAGCTGAAAAACCCCCGCTTATGTCACATTTTTATTCATCATACCTGTAGATCATGATCAATTTATTTTTTATACAGAATAAACGTCGTCCGAGGCAAACAAATATATGTTATTGACGCTTGTAAAGTATTTAAGTTATAAAATATTTTGCATTTTGAAATTTTACATGTATGTCAGTCAGTCGCCAGTCAGCCAGGCAGTCAGCCAGCCAGCCAGCTAGCAACCAATAGTAATTGCTAGTTTCAGCAAAGTTACATGTATCATTTTTTTTATTCTGGTACTTTAAGAACGATAAGCCGCTTATCAGATCTAAACAGAAATGCAAATACGCTGCCTTACATAATAGATCTTCGATCTAAATCAATATTTTACAAAATATTTACATGAATAATCGTTTTACTTGTACCATTAAACTTGCATTGTATGCATTAATTAATAATGCATTGGTACCAATGTGTAGTAAAACGAGCATTAATTTTCAAGATAAAGAAGATAAAATATTTTCCGTGGCGTTTTATCTTTTACAAAGATCGAAAATCCCGCCAGGATAGCAAGATTAAATTGTCAAGTTTCGTCTTTATAACCCTTAGGTGAAAACTGCAGTAAATAATTGATTTAAATGACAAATCCTACATAAATCCGATCAAATAGAGAAGGACCTTTACTTATACGGTAATTTATATATTGGTTTAAAATGTAAATGTGCTATATGTTTAAGGCTACCAGTTAAGTACCTGTAAACAAAAATGGCTACCCTTAGCAACAAAGCGCGTGCTCAAGTAGCAACGTGTTTGTTTCGGTAGTGGTTTCGAATTTCCACAAATTGTTAGTGTGTCAATCTTTAATATAATTTGTGACAAATTGTGAAACAATACCCCACTGTAAGTGAAAACGGATATGTACATTTGGTAATTTAAAACTTCGTCAGAAATCAGTGATAAAATCAAAAGGATTCTGAAAAGATGACAATATCGAACTTTTGAAAAAAAATTGCGGAGTAAATTTCCTTTTATTTCCGGTGAATAGATGATGGACGAGTGGGACCCGATTGTTCGCCGGGTACTGGCGGGGCAGATGAGACCAGACGAGCTCCCGCAGATTCCTCAAAGAGTCGTTCGAGTTTTCCTCAGCTCAACAGGAATAGGTAACCCTTCTTTTTAATACACACTTTTATTCAGATTAATATATTCGGAATAAGAAAGGTTATTTATCTATCTTTTTCAAGATAAAATACCTATATTTTGCAGTCAACAAGAACTGTTTAAATGTTAGTATTTGTTTGTAAGTGTTTAATTGTCATTTAGGTTGTATTCTTTGGCTTGATTAAATGGGGGTTGAACGCAACTAGTTATGCACATAAACGTTTCACAGTTTACGAAATTGACTAAAGTATTGACAGAAGACAAATAAAGGTATCTATTTGTATAAGAATTTCAAGAGAGTTTTTTTACAAACATTGCTGTGCATGCCGAATATACGTATTCAAGTGGCATATAAGGCGTTCTTTTTGAACGATGGGAATGTAAATAATATCTTATTATTGATCGAGAAAATGTGTATGTTTATTTTGGCTATCATTAGTCTCAGCTGTATACCTGGGCAATCTTTGAATGCCTCGATCTTATCTCAATTACTCTGTAATAGGTTTTTATCATTCCGTGTTAAATTGTCAATAAGTTATTTCAATAGGGTGGAGGTCATGCGATAGAATGTTAAATTACGGGGAAGGAGTCAAAGAAAAAGAAAATAGGAGACCATTGTGACAAAATTAATAAAAAAATATTTGAAAAGATCAATTAACTTTGTGGGTTTTAGTCTTATTTGAGTCGCTTATAAACTTGTCAATAATAAATGGCAGTCAAACTTAGGTATAAAAACATCTTATGTGAATAGATATCACTATCCTCTATAGTAGAAAGTTTTGTGAATAAAGATCACCTGTGAACAAAGACCACTTTAGCTTATTTCGACCGGTGCTCTTTGTTCGCAAATTCAAATTTGACAATAAAAATGGTATTTTTAAGTTTAGACAGCTTAGATAGGTAAAAAATGTACTAACTTTTTAAAGCGAAGTGTTTAAGCAGAACATTGTGATACAGCACAACATTTTACATGTACCAATGCTTAATACCATGAGGTCAGTGACTCTTGAAAAAAATAGATGGCTGCATTAAACAGAACACGGCTGATAAAAACTATATAATTCAAGCAAAAAAAACACTGAATGTGTCAGTATACGCTTCCATAGTAAAGAGAAAAGTGAATCAATTTGTATGTAAATTTGTACATAAAGTAATGTAATGCAACTTGAATTTCAGACGCCCACGCCGACTTTTTATGCTATGACCTGCACAAAGTTTCTGACCGGTTGGCATGACGCGATATCATTTTAATAACAAGAGGGCCATAATGGCCCTATATCGCTCACCTGACTACCATTGGCTATAATACAAGGGGTCAAGATTCTAACATAATTCGTAGAGGTCCACTACACAGTACTAAGTAACATTCCAAATAACTATTCTCTGCCCGTCAGCCTTCTTGTTTTTTTTTTGTTTTCCCTATATAAGCCTATGTGAAATCAAGTCACCTTCCTCCCATCCACCCCCCTCCCGGGAAGGGTTAATTTTGACCTGGGGTCATAATTTCAACAATCTTGGTAGAAGTCCAATAGGCATTTTAACATGCCAGATATCTAATCTCAGGCCATGTGGTTTCAGAGAAGATTTTTTAAGTTTTTCCTATAAAAGCCTATGCAAAACCAAGTGACCCCAAAGGGCGGGGTCAGTTTGGCCCAGGGGTCATGATTTAAACAATCTTGCGAGAGGTCCACTAGCAAATGCTACATGCCAAATATCTAAACTCTAGGCTTTGTGGTTTCAGAGAAGAAGATTTTTTAAAGTTTTGTAAAGCCTATGTAAAACTAAGTGACCGCCCGTGTGGGGTCAATTTTGACCCCGGGGTCATAATTTGAACAATCTTGCTAGAGGTCCACTAGCCAATGCTACATGCCAAATATCTAAGCTCTAGGCCTTGTGGTTTCAGAGAATAAGATTTTTAAAGTTTTTCCTATATTAGTATATGTAAAACTAAGTGACTTCCCCTACAGGGTTAATTTTGACCCCGGGGTTATAATTTGAACAATCTTGGTAGAGGTCCACTAGACAATGCTACATACCAAATATCTAAGCTCTAGGCCTTGTGGTTTCAGAGAATAAGATTTTTAAAGTTTTTCCTATATTAAGCCTATGCAAAACTAAGTGACCATCCGCACGGGTCAGTTTTGACCCCGGGGTCATAATTTGAACAATCTTGGTAGAGGTCTACTAGACAATGCTACATGCCAAATATCTAAGCTCTATTTTTTAAGTGTTTCCTATTTGTTGCCATAGCAACCAGAGTTCTGCATGGAATGGAATTCTTTGAACAACTTTGATAGAGCTTCATGCAAGGAACATCCCTGCAAAGTCTTATTAACATTGGTCCAGATGTTTCAGAGGAGATGCCGTTTGAAGGAAATGGTGGACGGACGGACGTACGACGGACGCCGGACGGAATGTGATATTAAAAGCTCACTCTGGCACTGTGTGCCAGGTGAGCTAAAAACGTATTATGTAAAATCATAAATCTTTCAGATTTCTTAAGCTACCCTATTTGATTTATTAAAAACTCTCTAATCTGTTCCTCTAGGCCATGGCATGGTATTTAATCCCGTATTAAAAGCGTCTTATCGAACTTGACCTTACAATGTAATAGTGACCTACAATTTATACATGAAACATAACCCCCAATTTCAAAATTCGCTTTTTAATCGAAACATCAATTTTATGGAGATTTTCTTAAAATGAAAAATACATTTAGAATTTCTTTAACGATTCATTTGTAGATATATATGGCCATAAACAAGATACCAGTTTTGAATGGCGGCATTTAATCTGGCATAAAAATACATGTATATACGGAGCAATAATTATTTCTTTGGGCAAAGGAAAGCCGTTTTAAGCTTTCTCTAGGAATAAAGACATTGCTCTTATACTAACTTCTATTCATAATATAGCAAAGAACATCTTTATTGTACTTTCAAAGGTGTTTGAATAAAGCTTTGGGAAATCATTTGATTCTACACAGTAATATTATTCCTTTCTGAAAGAAAAATACGTAGGTTGCGATGGCTGTAAAAAAGATGGCTGTTTGACTAAAAAGGTCTTTATTAGTACCCTTGAGGGTAAACTATCGTCAACAATTCACTTTAATGTTGAAAGCAAAAGAGGTACGAAAGTGTCTTTTACTTTCTCGCTTTCTCGTAAAGTGTTCCTCGATGCAAGCCATATCTAGGGGCTTTCGATATAAGGTTTTAAGATACTTTTCAAAATGCAATATTAAATATATGCCATAATTCAAATCAGCTGGAATGTTCCCAGAAACACCAAGAGATGTTATAATCATCCATATCGCATGCCCACTCCACCCTTTCATTTGAAACACAAGGTCAATTGTTATTATGCATATACCGTATTTGAATGTTATAGAAATCTCACCTAAAATAGAATGACGATATACGTAACAAGAAAACTGTCTTTGAAGTTGCTAGTAATTAATGATTTTAAGGGGACAGTTTTTTTTTATACAAACTAAAAAATGATAGGCGATCCTTGATGATCAGTATATTCTGTACAATAAATTGCACATGAAGCCAAGTGATTAAAATGTTGTTTGACACTGAATGAAATATTCCCCATTTATTGCAAGCTGATACTGGAAACAATTGTAATACCTTTAGAAATATTTAATTTTTCAAAAATTATTTAAAGTTTATGTCACATCTTTGGTAGACTGCATGTACCGGGATTAAAGATTGTGCAAACATTGTAGATCTACTCTGCGAAAGCTTTCCTGTATAAATCATGTCAATAACAATATGAAGAAAGGAAAAAAATATATCTGTTATTCCTAAACTACTGCATCTTTTTAATATCTCGGTCATTCAATAACTATCTTACTCATTACCCCAGTAATGATTAATATTTCAGATTCTCAAACTGAGAGGAATGCGTTTGTGGAACACGTTTATCCTAAACTTCGGGATTATTGTAGTCAGAGATACGGAGTGGACTTTCAGGTAAGCCATTGTGTCTTTGGTGCGTGGGCGGCAAGGCGAGAGGCCGGAAGAGAGCGTGAGACTGTCACGAAGCAGTTCATTTAGTTACCCCCCTCCACTCAGTAAACTCTTAAGCTTTGTCAAGCGCTTGCATTTTGACAAAACCTATATTTGTTAAAGGTGTTTCTTTTTATTTTTTTTTACTGTGTTATTTGTTAATATCAAATTAATTGAATTAAATTTAATTAATACATTTAAATCCCCGCAGAACGAAGTTTTCGAGGGTATGTTGGAATCACCCTGTCGGTCTGCCGGGCGGGCGGGCAGGCAGCCGGTTCAATTTCATAACAGGGTTAGTTTCTGGAGCGAACTTCCTCTTCTTTTTTTCAAAGGATTGCAGTGAATATTGGTACACATAATCACCATGAGTAGTAGATATGCAAAGGACATAATTCTGGTGTAAATCCAGTGAGGTGTTGAAGAGTAATCACTTTAAACTTAGTTTTTCCTGTGACACACCACTATAGCTAACTATAACTATTAATATGTGACAAAGAGCTGTTGCGGGAGTTATTTAATCACAACAGCGACAGCAGTTAATAATTTAACGTGTTTTGTTGCATGAAAAACAGCATATTAAATGATTTTACATGCAAAAATTGTTTGACAACAATCGCAACATATACACAAATTACTGTGAAGAATCCGATCAGTAGTAACAAAATTAATTCAGACTTATGCATCATCAATGAACAACGCTATTATCGTATTTTCCAGATTGTTGATCTGGAATGGGGTATCCCACCTCAAGACCAATCTACAGACTCTACACTGATAGACTTTAGGTATAAACAACTACAGAAATGTCACGATCTCTCCGCTGGTCCAAGTTTCGTGGTAAGTCGAATACATGTATACAATTATGTACGTCCTGAAATTACACATAACTTCTATTTTAGATGTGAATTTGTCATACCCAGATCGATACAGGTCATTGTTTTCATTAAGATTATACCCCATCAAGAATTGAAGAATCACAGGCAATGTTGTTGTTGTTGATGGTGATGATGATAGTTATGATGATGAATTGTTATTTCTCACATATTCGAATCAAAAATATGTCAAGAATATAACGAATACACAGATAAAACATCATTTATAAAGAATGTATCAACTATTATATTTACAGTGCTAATAAATCATAATTGTATTTCAGGCATTCATTGGTCAGAAATACGGCGACTGTCCTCTGCCAGCAATAATACCTTCCAAAGAATACGAAGCACTCCGAGTGGCGCTAAAAGGTTATAAATCACGTGATTCTCGCACTGCATATCTATTGGATGAATGGTACAGCAAGGATGACAACTCTATACCTTCTACTTACGTTCTGACCAGCGTTCTTGAAAAGATCCCAGATTATTTCAGCGTAAGATGTTATTATCAGTGTTTGAGGGAAACAAGAAATTTTAAAAAATCCACAATAAAATGTTAGCAGATCTACAGAATGACTTGTAGTTTAGCATCTTGTTGTACGAAAGATACAAGTAACCAGTAAACAAATGCTACTCAACATTTCATATTTCAGTATTTTGTTGAGACTATCATCGTAAACAATGAAGCCATCGAAATCTTTTTAGGGCGACATTTAGTTCTCCCTCTGATGATATTTTAACTCAAATCAATCTTAAATATGTACAAACTGGTTCAAAATCAATTGCTGATAATGTTTCTGCGAAGATATTCAGCCATTTTGCGTAACAAACATGTTTTAGTACTCATTTTTTTACCAAGAATGCCTTTACACTAGATTACAGGGCCTTCTAAAACATTCTAAGACTATCTCAGCATAATCTTTCTGTTAAGATGCTAGTTCTACAATTGAAACAGGCATCCAGCATGCATTGATAACATTTATAACACCATTTAGTCTACTTTAGTTTCTCAATGTTTTATGTTGTTTTTTGCTTAATGCTTTTGCTCGATTTTGCTCGAATTAATTTTAGACCGTACCTCTTGAGAAACTTCATGTACATGCACTCACATGTATATTTCATGAATTGTAATTTCGTTCGTAAAATGTAGGTTGAATAAGACTTTTTAAGCCACAATGTAAATAGACATTTAATTATAACACACGTAGTGTGTGCTTAATTTAAGATATAATGCGTGTATTTAGAAAGAACATTGATTCAAAACAGATTCAACAGATAAAAAGCATTCAAAGGTTTTTTCTAACGCAGTTATTGACGTAACGTCGTTTCTGATTGGTGACGTCGTTTAAATTTGCGACTATTAAATAGCGTATATATAGTCGCAAAATTCAAACGGCGTTTTAATTATCGCATTTAAACATATTGTGCGTTAGAAAAGGGATAACTATTTTGTGATTTTGATATTTGCGACCGTATATACGGTTTTAATGGTCGCAAACAGTTTTAACAGCTCCGGCTAACGCCGTCGCCGTTAAAAATATTTGCGACCATTAAAAACCGTATATACAGTCGCAAATGTCAAAATTACAAAACAGTTATTCCTATATTCTAACGCAGTACCGATGTAACGTCGTTTCTGATTGGTGACGTCGTTTAAATTTGCGACTATTAAATAACGTATATATAGTCGCAAAATTCAAACGGCGTTTTAATCATCGCATTTAGACACATTGTGCGTTAGAAAAGGGATAATTATTTAGTGATTTTGATATTTGCGACCGTATATACGGTTTTAATGGTCGCAAACAGTTTTAACAGCTCCGGCTAACGCCGTCGCCGTTAAAAATATTTGCTACCATTAAAAACCGTATATACAGTCGCAAATATCAAAATTACAAAACAGTTATTCCTATAATATACGCCCTTTAAATGTTTATTTTTCTGTCATATTGTAATATCAGTTGTAGAAAAAGTGATAAATACGGAATATTATAACAGTCGGTTGATCTGCGGCGTCGTATCTTTTGAGTTGGCTGTGTAGTTCCGGATCACACGAGAGGCGGAGCCTCGAGTGTGATCCTGATCTATGCAGCCAACGAGAAAGATACACACGCAGATCAACCGACTGTTATAATATACCTTTTATTATTATACCTTTTACCGAATATCATGTTAAATTTTATATAAACGTTAATTTGTGTCATAAATGGCAAAAATCAACATAACGCGCTATTTCGTGTCACGTTTTACATGACGTCGATGACGTCACTTCCGTCTTCCGTGTATAAACAAACAAAATTAATTAAAAGTAAATGCAAAATTTAGATCATCTTTCTGGTGTATTTAATGCGAAAAAGACGTATTCATTTGTCTTCAAATGTGACATTAGAAAAAATGTGACGACAATGAAACTACACTTATTTTACTGCATCTTCAACTTTTAGCGTAGGAATATGATATGAATATGCATTTGTGTACAAATTACACGGTGGACAGATAAGATACGGCTAAATTCATCTGATACGGAAAATCTGATACGGGATGTTGTATTTTACGCAACAAATATTAAAGAAAATTCAGATAAACATTAGTAGGTATATAATAATTCTTGAGATCGAACAAACACGGATTACTTATTACTTAAGGAGTATTTTCTTATTGGAAGTAGTGAAACACTTCAATATTGTGTTTAAACAAAGAACAGTAATCCAAATAAAATGTTTTATGTGCGTTTGACGATGATTTATTTTATTCACATTTTCACCCCGAGATGCATGTATTTGGGTATATATAAGCTTTTCTGTCCATTAGGTTTTGTGATCAGTATGGATCGATACCAGCCCGTGCATTGCATAAAATTTAGTTTCTGATTTGTTTTACTGGTTGATCTGTATTTACAACTTTGTTAAAATGTCATAAAATCGGTTTTCGCACTGCGAGGTCCATTCACACGGAACGTTCTCGAAGCAAGGCTCGCTCAAAACGAGGCTTTTCAGGGGGGTTGGGGGTTACCTCAATGCGAAGCTTTCTCACAGCGAGGCTCACTAAAATGAGGCTCAGTCACAGCAAGTCTCATTTACAGCAAAACTAACGTAAAGACAGGCTTATATATAAAATCAAGTTACTGAAATATTCGTTGATTTCTCTCTCTCAGACTGATGACACAAAGCGACAAATAGCGAGGACAAAATGGCAGGAAGACCAACAAGAAATGAAGCGTATGTTTCAGCGGGCAGCAGAAATAGCATATCTTGAAGGTCTCATAGATGGAGACATTAAACAAAAGTACCATCTTTCTGGTAGGCACGATAAAAACTTATTTTATGTCACTTGTTTTCAAGAGGTATAGTGAAGTTGTCACCAGTGAAGACTGGTAAAGATCAACACTGTTGCCTGTTAAGTGAATAGATTTGCAAGGTACTCGTACACTTCTTTTAACAATTTATTGTTTTCCGAAGTACAAAGTAGACTACAGAGTAGTGGGATTAAGGAAAACGTAAAACAATAATAAATTTGTCTGCCGGCACTTCACTAATCGCTCCAGAAACTAATACATAAACACAATTCACATATATTTCCTTGTTCAGACTTATCTGTTTCTACTTCAGGTCATGACTTGACTATACAACACGGCACAGAAGAGTCTACTTCTCCAATGTCAAGATGCGCCCTGATAATGAGAACAATTGTCGATCTGAAGAACTATGTGGAAGATCCAAAAGCTGGTGAATTTACTGAAGTGGTGCTGAATGATAAAACTGATCTAATGGAAATAGATGAAAGTAGTTCGACTAAACTTTCTCAGTTAACAACACGTGCCAAAGGACTTATATCAGACAAATGCCGTTTGGAATACGAGGTTCTGTGGCGATACGAAGAAGTCATTAGCCCAAAGCTGCATGCGCAATATTTAAAAAAGTTATGCTCAGAGCTTTTTGAATGCCTTAAATGTCTCATAGACGAAACTGTGCCAAACACGAAGTTTGATGTTGAACCAGAAATATTCGAAGAAGTTTTACAGCACTGGCTGTGTTGTAAAGAAAAGGCTTTGCAATTCTATGGTCAAGCAGAACTAGTGTCCAAAGTGAAGCAGTATCTGTCAAGTGACACGGATAAGCCGCTGGTCGTGTATGGAGAGGCAGGCTCCGGAAAGACAACTCTGCTGTCTAAACTAGCAACAGAGGTAAACTACTCCTTAGCAATTGGCATTTTACGTCTAATTAATTTCTAAAATATGACTCTTTTATAGAACAAATTTTAATTTTTTGGAATCTTTGAAAATTGTAAATCTATTTTACCTTATAATATATTCATAGTCAGAACAAATTTAAGTGAAGTTCATAAAACTTTATATTGACCCCAATCTAAAGTTCATAGCTGCCCCAAATAGACTTTAGCAGAGCAGTATCATATTTTATTTTATGTTTTTCAGTGAATTATAGAGTTTTCTCAGTGAAATAAAAGTGATAATCCACAGTTTTGAAACAGTGGATTACCATTTTTATTTTTCACTGTTTTGCGCTCTTTTACCCGGATTTACGTCAAAAAGTATACCGAGCGTAATTAATGCTGGAAACCATGCGACGATGACGTCGTTTAAATGACGTCATTTGCGCTATGTTTCTGGTGACGTTTCCCGCGATTTTCGATATTTTGTAGAAACAAACTCAATAAAAGTAGAGTTTTAACCATAAAATAAACAGAAAAATTGTTGATATCGGTGTAACATCACGTTAATTTCACTCGTGAACACCAAAAGCTGTTATTTTCACTCGTGGCTGCGCCACTCGTGAAAATATCACTTTTGGTGCTCACTCGGTGAAATTATAACATGATCTTACACCGAAACTAACAATTATCCTCTATATTTTCAATAACTAGCTAGTCTTGACTTTTTCCGTTTGCCCATTTGGAGATCGAGTACTTTTCCCTTACTTACAGCTGAAAGAATTACATGTTTTATTAATATCCCAGATAAACTAAAGTACATAGTATAAACATTTATTTACTTGACATTCTTTTTGTAAATGTTTTAGGTTGTCAACAATTCACGCGGAAATACAGTATGTGCAGTTCGGTATATTGGATATACACCGAAGAGTTCAGACATCAAACAAGTTCTGATGACCCTGTGCTTACAGCTTCTTCATACGTTTGGTCGAAAGAACACCGACATAACATATGACATCAAGGATCTTCAGAGATATTTCAACGAACTTCTGAGCTCCGTTCCTAAGGGAATTACGGTTGTAATTTTCCTGGATTCTCTGGAGAAGCTTATCCCAGAGTACAACGCTCACTTCCTGTCATGGCTGCCCCATCAGTTGAACTCGAATATCAAAATTGTTGTCTCAACTCATCCGGCAAAATACAAACTTCTGGACAGATTGAAAGGGGAGATTATTAAAGACATAAATTATATGCTAGGTGTTACTCAGATGCCACAAGAGGATGCAGAGGGGTTGATGCAATACAGGCTTTCTTTGCATAGCCGCAAAGTCACCTCAATTCAACACAATGTGTTCAAACAGAAATTCGGCGAGTGCTCATTAGCAATGTATGTTCAGTTATTGACTCATCAAGCCAAATCACTCAAATCATATGATGTTCTGGAAGAAAGAAATTTGCCTTCAAATATAAACGAAGCAATAAACTGGTTCTTTGATGACCTTGAAAGAAAACACGGTAAGGTACTCGTTGGTCGTGCGTTAGGTTACCTCGTAGCTTCAGTAACGGGTTTAAGTGACTGTGAAATGGAAGATCTACTTTCTTTAGATGATGATGTTCTTAACTCAGTGTTCGTGACATACCACCCACCAGTGAGGAGAATTCCTTTTGTAAAGTGGCTTGCGATAAAAGATGATATTGGGCCTTATCTCAGCTTTAGAGAAGCAGACGGGCTAACTGTGTATATGTGGAGCCACGAGCAATTCGAAGCGATTATACGAGAACGATACCTGACAGATGAATCCACAAGACAAGAAGTTCATTCCATGCTTGCTGATTATTTTCTAGGAACATGGGCTGGAAAGAGAAAGCCTGTGAAAGTTCCAACGCAAAATGGTAATTTGCTCCTGTTACCATGTGGAAATGAAGCAGACCGTTTCATTGCGTCGCAACCTTTATCATTTGAAGCAAATGGGGCCAAAGTCAGATACAACAAAAGAAAATATGACCAAGTCCCAAGACATCTTTACCTTGCGGGGCGGTTTAAGGAGTTGAACAGCCTTGTTTTGTTCAATTACGAATGGTTGTATAACAAGATTAAAGCACTTTCCCTCACCCACATTATGGCGGACTTTGTGTTAAATCCTGGTGAAGAAGCAACATTGGTTGAAGAAGCTCTTCGAGTTGCAGAGTCAACCATCCAGGGTGATATTAACAACCTAGCACCAGAAATAACAGGGCATTTGTTACCCTACTACAAAACACATCCCAACATAAGGGCTTTGGTACAGCAGTGCGATACCGCAGGTCTCAAGCATTGTGCTCTTATACCAAATTTCCCTTACTTGCAAGTTCCTGGAAGTTCCTTACAGTATACCCTGACGTCTCAGGTTTGTGGTGACTTCTACAGATTAACTTTCGATGACAGATACCTCTTAGTAAAGGTTAAAGATAACTCAATCGTGAATCGGTTTGATGTTGCAACCGGTGAAGCTAAACCATATGTATTCGCTTCAAATGGGGATTTGTACGTCACACCAAGTGGAAAACTTTTTGTAATAGTTGACCACTTCACGGAAAAAGCAATCAAAATACATAACTCGGAAACTGGGGAGTTTGTGGGTCAACTGATAGTAATGAATCATATTGAGCTAAAGGTAAAAGAAAAGTACAAGATGGGAGCAGTAAGCCTCACAGACGAACGAATGAGTGTCATTGTCACAACAGATACGAGCTACCTGTGTATCGCCGACTTAGCTGGATGTCAGTTCCTTCAGATAATAGGCCTTGATGGAAAGTGTGATGTCTGTGAGATTTCACCAAACGGGCGATTTGTGTTTTGCAACTCCAACGAGTTCCTGTTATGCTATGACATGTTCTCGCTTGAACATATCTGCACTGTTTCGGCAGGATATAGACCAAATGCACTGGTGTTTACGCGGGATGGTTTCAGAGCTTTCGTTACAAATCCTCATGAAACAAAACTTCTGGTGATGCATATTCATCGTGGGGCCGTAGAAATGGCATACAAAACACCACTAAATGAAGATATGCCAGACGACAAGATTATGAGTTTAAAGGTGTCTCCCAAAGACGATCTTGTTATAGTGCAAGGCCTCAGTAACATTCTCGTTTACAACAGATTCACCGAAAAAGTATGTGCCAAATTTCCTCGACCAGTTGATGTGCCAAAAGAGTTCAAACTGCCACAAAGTCATTATACAGACTTGTTTTTCACTAATGCAAACTTCTCAAGAGACGGAAATTTTGTCATTGCTACCATATTTAGAAATCTTTATCTTTGGCAAATTTCCACCGGCAACAAAATCACCACAATTCAAGCACCAGTTGGTGTCATATCTGAAATGCTGATCTCAAGGCACAGAAGTCAAGTCATCACTCACATAAAAGGGTCAAAAGACATCCAGGTTTGGAACATTGACGAAGCTGTAAACCAGGTCAATATGTTAGACAAACTCACCAGCGTTATAGAAGACATAAAACTCACATCAGATAATTCGGTTGCTTATGTTAAGTGCCAAAGTAGCGATGAGCTAGGGGTTATTGACATGCGCAATGGTGTGATGCTAGACCTCCTTACACACGATTCCATAGTCTCCGACTTTGCGTGTACACCCGATGGGCAATACGTCGTTGTGTCTAGCAAACCAAAGAAAAGAAACGCAGCTGTAAAAATCTGGAATATGGACGAGAGAACAGTGATGAAAGAATTCGGAAATACAACAGGATACTGCATCAGTGCTCACAAGAAGCAGTCAGTCATATACGTTGCCCAAGAAGAACTAGAATTCAAATCTCCCTTTTACATCACAACGTTCAGTTTTATGGGAGACGGCTTCACAGAGAACACTCACCCGTTGTCATTAAAGTACATTTTAGACAGGCCTTTCCTTACCAACGATGATCAAAATGTGGTTGTACTCACTGCTCAAGACTACACTGAAACCGAGGCCGGATATGACACACCCACCATCTGTGCTTTCTCGTTGGACGACGATTTAAAGGTCTCCTACTATACACCAGAAAGCTTCCAGGAAGCAGTAAATATCAACACAATCAAGAAGGTTATGCCGTGCAAACAAGCGAGTGACACAATAATAGTACTATATACAACAAATGCCGTTGTCGTAGACGTCAATGACAATACGTCACATAATGACCAAAGTCAGCTTGGTCTCCTTGTGTTGGACATTAGTACGGGTGCTATAAATATGATTTGTGAGCCATTCATGAATTCGGGGACACCGATTTCTTCAATAATCTTCTCAGATGTGCAGTTTTGTGTTGACTCAACGTCTAACATATTCGACATAGGCAATGGTACTTACGCAGCGCGATTACCTGATCCTGGTTCTCCTCCGAGCAAACTTGCTCTCTTTGGAAACGCTATTATCTACTTTAAAGGCTCTCAAGTGTTCGTGGTCAGCATAGTAACTGGGAAACAAATTGCTAAATGTGAAATTCACTCGTCTATTTCTCACCTTACAGTTTGCTCCGACCAGAGAACCATTATTGTTGGTTGCCATGATGGGACAATCGTTTCTTATATTCTAATTGATCCTACCATCGAAGATGCTGAGAAAGTTGTATCGTCTCTTGGCAGCAGGTCGCTGGAAGGGGTGGTGCTGAGTCGTAGGAACTCGCGGACTTGGGATAAAGTGGAAAATGACACATGTCCAAATTACTCCCGGCCACCATCAGCTCTGAGTCATGGGCCGAAGGAAAAGGTTCTGCTGAAACAGGTTAAACCGGCATCAAAGATACGACCAAGCTCTGACACGCTCATATACCTAAATGAACGTTCTAAAACATGTAACATTCAATGAACAACTGTTGTAAAGCCAAGATGAGCATGACGTATTCAAGAAATTGATGATTACGCGCTGTCCAGGAAAGAACATATTTGATATCTATATAAGACCAAGCTTAAATTTAGGATATTTAGTACTGCCTGTGTAAGGAAAAGACTGCATTTGTAAGGTGTATTAAATGGCAAGTTCACATGGAAGGGTACGCGGAATCCATTCGAACGGCGGTTTCTACACTAATCCTACTCTTCCTCACGCTAGAGCGGAGCTATTAGATGGTGTTCCCTGGTTCCCTGCTTGCACTTGTTGTGCATAAAGAGGCAGGGCAAAAGAAGTTTCACATATTGCCAGGGCAAGGTCTTTGATTTGTTGGCTAGTTTTTAGGTGAGAGTTAGCATTATTTGCGTCACAGCGTGCCCTATTTTAGAGTTCCATATGAACTTGCCCGCTTGGAATGCCATTTATCTGATAAGCATTGAATGCAACGAGTCACAAATGGAATTTTAAGCTGGTTTTAAGACTGTACCGTATATCTTAAATATAATTTTAACATAATGTAATATAACCCAAGATTCAATAATCTGTCGAGATTAGACTGTGTTACTATGTGTAATACAAGGAGTGGCGTTCTAGAATAAGAATTTGTTTAATCGGATTCAAATTGTAGTTAGGAATTAAGAAAGATTTTTTAAATACTATTCATTTAATTGTATCTAGAATATTTGACAGTTCAGTAATAATATTACACTGTCCGCGCCCGACAGCTATAACTTTGCTATATAAAAGTTAAATAGAGACATAAGGTTTGTTAATATTGTTTTGGCGAATCAAAACAGCTTATTTCAATAACTGTAGTGCATATCTTATGCCAGATTTTATCACTTTTGACTGCATTAACAAATCTTTTAGTTATATTTACAGCATTGAAATAGTCTATTCTTTAAATAGTATGTTCGTTTACTGGGATATTTGATAAAGAACTGTCACATTTTGAAATGACAGTTTGTATTAAAAATATTTATGAAGGTGCATTTACATTTACAGACATGTATATATCTTTTAAATTTTTATGTGACGTGCAAGCTTGTATATTGATGTTGCTGATTTAAAAGGCTTATTTGTTACATAACAAAATTTAACCACGGTTTGCAATAAAAACACTTTACAGTATTGTCACCCAGATAAAAGGAAATATTGCGGTAAGGTCTTTATATTTATATGAGAATAATTGTAGGATTCCAAATCAGAAAGCGCTGATTTGCATGTTATTCTGTGCCTCTGTTGTTGGAAACTCCGAGAATTGATTTCTTGCTCCATATATATGCAAGGTTATTTGCCAATGTCAAGACCTAACATTCAAATGGAAAATCTCTGAGATTCTGTTCTGAAGAATGATTTATACTGATAAAGGCAATAGAGTATATATATTAAGCTGTTGTAAATAGAAGATACATTATTTAAACTAATTCACATTTAAAACAATCATATTTTTCTGGATTCAGCTTTATTGTAACTACAGTTTTATTTGACTTGATGCTTTAGAGGTTTATTGTGATATCATATATTTTGTATGCAAATATCTTAAAACATTCAAATTACTCCTGAAGTTTCACATAGTCACATTTTACCTAGAAATACTATTTTGTATTCTGTCTATGTGTACAGTTACGTAGATTATGTTCTAGCCAAAGTATCTTTAGTAAAGAGTACACGTACATAAAATGTTACATTTTACGTATATCATGTAAAAGGCAAAATATCGTGATATTTTGAAATGCGAGGATTAGCTGAAATTCTTATAATCAGGAGAACTGTACCGAATGGATTTAATAATATGTCACTGACTCCCGAACATTTCAAGTACAAGTCCAAATACATAGTATAACATCTCAGTAAAGATTGTAATGAAAAGATGACGGTAACAGTGAGCAGGGTTATATCAAAGTAATGAAGTTACCCTCTCAATGGTCAGATACATTCTATGTTAATATAAAAAATCGTTCAAATAAAGTAATCCTTTAAGTACACGTTATATTCGTATTGGACCAATGTTATGTTTGATGATGTATTCTTGCCCGTTAATAATAAAAACTATTTTTATACAGGTGTGCATTGACAAGCTCTGTGATACGTTGCTTTTCTTTGATCTGTCCTTTACACACATGTATGTTATTTGTTGATCGATTCAGTTGTCTTAGAATAAATCAATTTAAATGTACATATGTGTTGCGACTTTGTATATACTCTATGGTTATAGGAAATTTAATTGACGATAGGCTGTTTTGAAGCATTAGAAAGTACATTACATTCAGTCCAAATGGGCTACTTGAAGTAAAAAATATGGTTTTCCTGTGCAAAAATTTAAAGCAATATTTTATTTGGTCCGGTTTTGCAAATATACTACTAATTCTAACATGACTCACGATTTTGTCTCTATATACATGTACTAAGAGTAGAAAAATTATGTTTTATTATATACCTATAAATGTTCTGCCAAAAGTACAGCCTATATTTAACTACAGTGTATCAAATACAGCCTGACAGAAAAAAAATCCGTATTGTATGTACGTGCAATACAAATAGCGCGGCATTATTTGTAAGAGTGCATTCAATTGGCCCTAATATGCACATGACGTTAATAACGTCGCTTTTGACTGGGTCGTTACTATTTGTTTATACGATGACGTCAATAAATTGATGTCGCACACTACGTATATTTCGCGCTAAAAGGGTTTTTTCTTCAATTTAATGCTTAGCATGTCATTTTAATTTATTTTATCGCGCAGACAAGTGTCGAATGGTATATAATAAAAGGGTTATTAGTATAGAAATGTGATCCATAAGCCGGATTGGCTCTCGTCGAGGTCGGATCAAACTCGTGCTACGCACTCGTATGATCCGACGCACGACTCGAGCAAATCCGGCATGCTGGATCACATTACTATACTAATAACCTTATTATATTAAACCATAACGCGGAAACCGATACGCTGTAAACATGACGTTATTTTGCGCCGCATGACGTTAAATGAGCGTTCGCGTAGAAAATAACGCTTTGCATTTATTCACTTTTTGTAATATCTGGTCATGTTAGAATCGAAATAACATCCTTTTCAGCGTTGTTATCGTTTATTCTAACACAAGCGGCTGCTTTTCCTATATAAACATATAGAGAAAAGCCTGTATTTTATTTTACGATAAAATACAGCACGTTTTTCCAAGGACGACGCGCCTTAAACGAAGTAACGACGTGACGTATGTAAACAAGCGCGTCCAATCGATGAGTAGGAAGTTGGCAGTAGCAGTAGCTGGCAGTAGCAGTAGCAAAAAGGTGAAGTTGGCAGTAGCAGTAGCTGGCAGTAGCAGTAGCAAAAACGTAAAGTTGGCAGTAGCAGTAGTTAGCAGTAGCAGTAGCAAAAACGTGAAGTTGGCAGTAGCAGTAGCTGGCAGTAGCAGTAGCAAAATCGTGAAGTTGGCAGTAGCAGTAGTTGGCAGTAGCAGTAGCAAAATCGTGAAGTTGGCAGTAGCAGTAGTTAGCAGTAGTAGTAGCAAAATCGTGAAGTTGGCAGTAGCAGTAGTTGGCAGTAGCAGTAGCAAAATCGTGAAGTTGGCAGTAGCAGTAGCTGGCAGTAGCAGTAGCAGAAACGTGAAGTTGGCAGTAGCAGTAGTTAGAAGTAGCAGTAGCAAAATCGTGAAGTTGGCAGTAGCAGTAGCTGGCAGTAGCAGTAGCAAAAACGTGAAGTTGGCAGTAGCAGTAGTTAGCAGTAGCAGTAGCAAAATCGTGAAGTTGGCAGTAGCAGTAGCTGGCAGTAGCAGTAGCAAAAACGTGAAGTTGGCAGTAGCAGTAGTTAGCAGTAGCAGTAGCAAAAACGTAAAGTTGGCAGTAGCAGTAGTTTGACTTTTTTTCGATGGAGGTGGGGGGGATTCAACGTCACTGTTACTAAAAATAGATTTTTTTCGAATTTTATTTTTTGATCATAAAATTGTCAAGTTCACTTATTAAAAATAGTTTTTTTTTGCGATTTTTTCGTTTAAATCTTTAAATTGTTTTAAGCAAGTGTCTTTTCAACAAAAACACACATGAAACAGTCAAGGTGACGTTTTGTAATTAGAGTCAAAGTCAATGTTAAATTCTCATATTGTTCTACGGAAATGACTGTTTCATTTTCTTTTTAGAATTTTTTGTTTGAATTCTACAATTTCTAGAGACGCCGATTTCACGAATTTCACAGTGACTTTACTTTAAAAACTGTTCTTGCATAGAACAACTTTTGCACCAAGGGGGGACATACGTGTTTTACAAACCACTCTTGTTGAAGGTTTATTTTATACGTTGAAAAAATGTTCTTCGTTTGAAATAAAATTTATATTTTGACTGAAATCATCTAGCGGAAAAGTGCACTTTTCATTTATAATGTTCTGTCGCAAGGTTACATAGCACTAAATGTACAAATGTAACAGCAACAGAAGCACGGTACACATCATCAGCCATTTTTCTCTTAGTCAGTTAGGTTCCTGTGAAAATAATTAGTACATGCACATGTACATTCACCGCTTTAGCTAATGTCACCTAGTTTTGGTTGTTGTTGTCGTTCGATTATACACTCAGATAGGGATACTGAAAAAACAGTTGAAAGAAATCGAACAAAATGGTGTTTGTACCGGTAGGGATCCAGAAAGGCCCACTTCCAGAAAGGATCAGTCCTAAAAGGCCCAGTCCAGAAAGGCCCATTTATCAAAGGTACCTGAAAGGCCCATAAACAGTACCAGGAAGGCCCAATGTTGGACTTGCATTTTAATCATATGGGCTTTTTTAAGTTTGAAGCTTTTGTTTTTATGTCTTGATTACTATTTATTGAACACATTTGATACATGTAAATACCTTTATCGTAAATGGGACTGCATCAAAGTAACCAATTGGCACTGGTAATTACTTAATGAATATTTTATCAATATGTAAACATTTTGTTACTTTTATAATCATTCATAAGTCTGTTTTTATTTCTATAAATGAAATTTGTAAATAATAAGTGTTATCATCATAAATTTCACTATTGATATATATTTTATGCATCCTAATGTTTGTTTCTGCGCTACTATGTTCCCCCGTTTATTTTTTGTTGTATATAATAAATGTTTGAGATGTAGTGTACATGTGTTTTTCTAATCTTTTACTTCCCTAAGGTAGATGTACATAAATTATTATAGAACATAAAACTGTTCCTTTTGGGTGGGCCTTTCTGGTATGGGCCTTTCTTGTTTTGGGCCTTTTTGGTACTGGTCCTTTCTGGAAGTAGGCCTTTCTGACACCCATTCTTTGTACCGCTGCTTAGTTGTTAAATGAAAATCACAATAGTTAAACAAGTATACTGAACGTATATTTACGGACATTCAGATTACTTTGATTATTTTATCTTCTGTCAGAGGTGAAATCTAAAAAATCGTCAGAGTCTCCCATGGGCAACAATTCCATCTCGCATCAAATAAATTTCTGTCAAACAGTAAAGAAAAACTCAAATTCAGTAGAAACAGAGTGTTATCGGTAGTTCCTGAAATTGCAAAAGGCAATGACCCTTTAAAGAAGTAACATATTTATTTACTTATTTGATTAGCGATATATATATATATATATAAATAATATAACAGAAGCAGTTTCAGAGACATCATGGTTTTTTATATGCCCGATGTACAGATACGACAAATGGACAAATTGGTTCAAGGTTTTAACATAAACGACAGTTAGTTGTGTTCTTGAAGAAGCGGGAGATAGAACCTAGGCGTTTTAGATAACTTGTTCCATGCATTACAAGTAGACAGCGATCCGCCCTTCATTCGATTTAGCGGGAATCCCCGATTCATATTTAGCTTGTTTTAAAAATACCAGAGTTTTACTTATCCCTCGCATGCAAATTTCAATTTTCATCCCGTTTTTTAGGAAATGCCTGTTAAACTTCTAAAGTGTTACATACTTCAGTCTTCAAATCAAATCATATTCCTTGCAACCCGATTTTTTCTGTCATATGTCCACCCCGTTTCTGAATTTTTCACAATCGATTATCGGTTCAATCGGATGGGGTATAATCGATAACCTTCCGATTAATAATCGGTTGAACCAAAAGCAACATTCAAGCAAGGCGCTACAATCTACACCGTTACATGAAGTAGTTTCTGCCACAGTTATGGCAGGTTAACCCTTTTTAATGCTGGAACAGTAAATAGGTAATGCTACATGTCACCAATCGAAGCATTGGGCCTAATAGGAGATTTTTAAAGGGAATATTCAATAGGGTTTGGCATTAATTTTGGCCATGACTGGAATAAAACGGTTTTTAGATAGGTTCCCCCGGTAACGGTGGGAATCCAATAATAAATTCAGCAGATACATGAAAGTTCATGCCAAAAGGCGCGATTTAGAAATTAAAGAGCAAGCCTTCCGCCAAATAAGCGGACTAACATGAATCTGCAGACAATGATCGAGGACCAAGCCATGGCCAAAACGTATACGATTATGTACATGTATATACAAGCTCTCCAGTAAATATGATTTTATATAGAGCAGACGACAGTGTGTTCAACATGATATCATATCCGAGTTCTGATAAATGAGTGCCGTCGGTGTAGAAAAATTGCTCTTCTGGCGATATATCGGCGTACTTAATGTATCCGCCACCGTTTCTTACGAAAAACGCTGCAACTGAACTGTTAATTCGTTTTCTAATTTTTTCTGCAGTTTGTATACAAGATATGTAGCGCCATGATCTGCGGGGAAGAATTTGCGACCATACAAAAGTAGTGTTTGGTAGTAATGGCTTCAAAGTTTCGGTCAGTAAACTCTTTAATGAGGATGTTATGCCCCAAATAGAGTCTGTCCCAATGTCGTTTCCGCCGCAGTGAATAATTATAATGTCCGGTTCTTCCTTAAATTGTAAAAGATAATCAACAGACCTGTGTATGTCTTTAACTTTCATTCCACTTAGAAATTGCCATGTTATCCGAACATTGAAATGTTGTAAACCTAAACTGTTCCCATCTGGTCTGTATGACAGCCTATGGTAGGCTCCCTTTATAAGGGAAGACCCTATTATCCAAACATTGGTCTGTTTAACTGCAATATTTCGTAACAGAATGCGTTGGAAATATATACTTTCACTGTATGAAATTGCGTCATTCGGTAAGAAACCATTCTTATATTTAAACTTTCGTAAGTTAAACATATTATAAACTGTAAACTTCTAAACTCGCAAAGAAAAATTATATAACAGAAACTTTAACGTTCAACTTGAATCTAACACGTGAAAACAGTTAGCAGAGGCAGAAGCCTAACTAATTTCGTAGAATATTAGCAGCCCGATTGCGGAGCCCTAGCAATTTTCTGCAGTTATCTACTATTTTGCCAAAGACGGACGGCACAGCCTACCATATACCAATGGTTTCAGTGGCATTTTGGCACGTCCTTAACAAACACATTTTTTTTTATTATTATTTATTGTGTATATAAATGATTTACCATATACCAATGGCTTTAGAAATCTATTCAATTGAATTTTAAATAATAGCAGTGCCATACGCCAATGGCTTAAAAGAATATCTAATAACAGACTTTTGAGAATATGTGTAATTGTAACTTTTTATAGCATTGCCATATACCAATGGTTTTTAGTAAGTCTATGCAAATTGTAATTTCTTATAGCATTGCCATATACCAATGGATTTTAATAAGTCTATGCAAATTGCAATTTCTTATAGCATTGCCATATACCAATGGCTTTTAGTAAGTCTATGCACATTGCAATTTCTTATAGCATTGCCGTATACCAATGGCTTTTGAAAATAAATGCTACATTAGGTTAGTACTACTACTATTATGCCCACACTATATATTGCTGACGATTGCACGACTATTCATCAACAAAACACTTGTCATAGTAACTGTATTTTCATATCAAAATTTACCGAATGTAAGATTTGTAACTATTTGAATTCCACCTTCCCTTAGACTTTATGTTTTCTATTGATTGCCCATCTCGAAACATTGCAGTTGCGCCACCGATTATAAAAGAATGTGACTTGTACAATTTTATGCCATAAACCAATATAAAATATGAAAACTCAAATTAAAGCTCAACTGTACACAAAAGTCATTGAAAATGTTACGCCTTGAATAAACAATCGAAGAAAAAAAGTCACTTAAAGCTCAACAGAGTACACACACAAAATTAACCAACTCGGTGGATTGGGAATTTTAACAAAAACTAACTTAGAAATATCGCCTTAAAAACAAAAAAACTCACATTTAATTTCAACTGAACACACTGAAAAAAACTGAAGTTGGCGGCCTGGCGAGATGGCCTAGCGGCCTGAAGTTGGCGGCCTAGCGGCCTGAAGTTGGCGGCCTAGCGGCCTGGCGGCCTAGCGGCCTGAAATTGACGGCTTATGTATTTTTTACAAAAATCACTTACAAATTATGCCATAAACCAATATAAAATATGAAAACTCAAATTAAAGCTCAACTGTACACAAAAAGTCATTGAAAATGTTACGCCTTGAATAAACAATCGAAGAAAAAATGTCACTTAAAGCTCAACAGAATACACACACAAAATTAACCAAGTCGGTGGATTGGGAATTTTAACAAAAACTAACTTAGAAATATCGCCTTAAAAACAAAAAAACTCACATTTAATTTCAACTGAACACACTGAAAAAAACTGAAGTTGGCGGCCTGGCGGCCTAGCGGCCTGAAGTTGGCGGCCTAGCGGCCTGGCGGCCTAGCGGCCTGAAATTGACGGCTTATGTATTTTTTACAAAAATCACTTACAAATTATGCCATAAACCAATATAAAATATGAAAACTCAAATTAAAGCTCAACTGTACACAAAAGTCATTGAAAATGTTACGCCTTGAATAAACAATCGAAGAAAAAAGTCACTTAAAGCTCAACAGAATACACACATAAAATTAACCAAGTCGGTGGATTGGGAATTTTAACAAAAACTAACTTAGAAATATCGCCTTAAAAACAAAAAAACTCACATTTAATTTCAACTGAACACACTGAAAAAAACTGAAGTTGGCGGCCTGGCGAGATGGCCTAGCGGCCTGAAGTTGGCGGCCTAGCGGCCTGGCGGCCTAGCGGCCTGAAGTTGGCGGCCTAGCGGCCTGGCGGCCTAGCGGCCTGAAATTGACGGCTTATGTATTTTTTACAAAAATCACTTACAAATTATGCCATAAACCAATATAAAATATGAAAACTCAAATTAAAGCTCAACTGTACACAAAAAGTCATTGAAAATGTTACGCCTTGAATAAACAATCGAAGAAAAAAAGTCACTTAAAGCTCAACAGAGTACACACACAAAATTAACCAACTCGGTGGATTGGGAATTTTAACAAAAACTAACTTAGAAATATCGCCTTAAAAACAAAAAAACTCACATTTAATTTCAACTGAACACACTGAAAAAAACTGAAGTTGGCGGCCTGGCGAGATGGCCTAGCGGCCTGAAGTTGGCGGCCTAGCGGCCTGAAGTTGGCGGCCTAGCGGCCTGGCGGCCTAGCGGCCTGAAATTGACGGCTTATGTATTTTTTACAAAAATCACTTACAAATTATGCCATAAACCAATATAAAATATGAAAACTCAAATTAAAGCTCAACTGTACACAAAAAGTCATTGAAAATGTTACGCCTTGAATAAACAATCGAAGAAAAAATGTCACTTAAAGCTCAACAGAATACACACACAAAATTAACCAAGTCGGTGGATTGGGAATTTTAACAAAAACTAACTTAGAAATATCGCCTTAAAAACAAAAAAACTCACATTTAATTTCAACTGAACACACTGAAAAAAACTGAAGTTGGCGGCCTGGCGGCCTAGCGGCCTGAAGTTGGCGGCCTAGCGGCCTGGCGGCCTAGCGGCCTGAAATTGACGGCTTATGTATTTTTTACAAAAATCACTTACAAATTATGCCATAAACCAATATAAAATATGAAAACTCAAATTAAAGCTCAACTGTACACAAAAGTCATTGAAAATGTTACGCCTTGAATAAACAATCGAAGAAAAAAGTCACTTAAAGCTCAACAGAATACACACATAAAATTAACCAAGTCGGTGGATTGGGAATTTTAACAAAAACTAACTTAGAAATATCGCCTTAAAAACAAAAAAACTCACATTTAATTTCAACTGAACACACTGAAAAAAACTGAAGTTGGCGGCCTGGCGAGATGGCCTAGCGGCCTGAAGTTGGCGGCCTAGCGGCCTGAAGTTGGCGGCCTAGCGGCCTGGCGGCCTAGCGGCCTGAAATTGACGGCTTATGTATTTTTTACAAAAATCACTTACAAATTATGCCATAAACCAATATAAAATATGAAAACTCAAATTAAAGCTCAACTGTACACAAAAAGTCATTGAAAATGTTACGCCTTGAATAAACAATCGAAGAAAAAAAGTCACTTAAAGCTCAACAGAATACACACACAAAATTAACCAAGTCGGTGGATTGGGAATTTTAACAAAAACTAACTTAGAAATATCGCCTTAAAAACAAAAAAACTCACATTTAATTTCAACTGAACACACTGAAAAAAACTGAAGTTGGCGGCCTGGCGGCCTAGCGGCCTAGCGGCCTGGCGGCCTAGCGGCCTGAAGTTGGCGGCCTAGCGGCCTGAAGTTGGCGGCCTAGCGGCCTGGCGGCCTAGCGGCCTGAAATTGACGGCTTATGTATTTTTTACAAAAATCACTTACAAATTATGCCATAAACCAATATAAAATATGAAAACTCAAATTAAAGCTCAACTGTACACAAAAGTCATTGAAAATGTTACGCCTTGAATAAACAATCGAAGAAAAAAAGTCACTTAAAGCTCAACAGAATACACACAAAAAATTAACCAAGTCGGTGGATTGGGAATTTTAACAAAAATTAACTTAGAAATAACGCCTTGAAACAAAAAAACTCACATTTAATTCAACTGAACACACTGAAAAAAATCTGAAGTTGGCGGCCTGGCGTGAAGTTGGCGGCCTAGCGGCCTGAAATTGACCGCCTATGTTTTTTAAAAAAAGCACTTACATATTCTGCCTTAAACAAATATATAATATAAAAACTTCAATTAAAGCTCAACTGTACACAAAAAGTCAATTAAAAAATTACGCCTTGAATAAACAATAAAAAAACTGACTTCAAGCTCAACAGAACACACACACACAAAAAACAAAGTCGGTGTACTGCGAATTTTATAAACAATAAAATTATAAATAACGCCTTTAGACAAAAACACTCACATCAATTGTCGGCTGAACACACAAAAAGATATGTGCAGATAACGGCCTGGCGGCCTGAAGTTAGCGGCCTGAAGTTGGCGGCCTGGCGGCCTAGCGGCCTAGCGGCCTGGCGGCCTAGCGGCCTGAAGTTGGCGGCCTAGCGGCCTAGCGGCCTGGCGGCCTAGCAGCCTGAAATTGGCGGCCTATGAATTTTCAACAAAAATCACTTTCAAATTATGCCTTAAACAAATATATAATATAAAAAATCAAATTAAAGCTCAACTGTACATGGAAAGTCACTTAAAAAGTTACGCCTTGAATAATTAATCGAAACAAAAAACTCACTTAACTTAACTCAGAAAAACAAAGTCGGTGGACTGTGAATTTTAACAACAATAAACTTAGAAATAACGCCTTTCAATAAAATCACTCACTTTAATTGTCGACTGAACACACCAAAAGAGATATGTGCAGATAACGGCCTAGCGGCCTTAAGTTAGCGAACCAGCGGCCTGAAGTTGGCGGCCTGAAAATGGCGGCCTATGTATTGTTTAACAAACAATCACTTAAAAATTATGCCTTGAATAAACAAATCGAACAAAACAAAAGCCGTTTAAGCATAAACAGACAATATAAAAACACGGTGATGTCTCTTAAACTCGCACCTTAAATTAAAGGGAATTCATGTACTTTGGGTCAAGCTAGACCCAGTCAACTAGCCCAGCGCAGCAGCCAAGGCGTGGCGTATTGGTTACATGGATAGCGGACTGTCTAATTGATAACTACCTTCCACAATGTTGATCGTCGATTTGTTATGTTTATATAATCAGCTGGCTGTAAAATTATCTAAATAGAACCACATAATTTTGGGCTCAAACATGGAAGTCTAGTACGGGAAGTAAGGAGAAATGACAAAGAAAGATGGCTTCAATTAACAGTTATTATTCTTTTCTTTACAAAAGACTGCAGGCAATGCCCTCGAACATCATGTTCCTTCTGATGCGTGGGATATCATCCTAAAAAGTAAATAAAAAAGTTGTATGCATGAAAACTGTATAAATTAGTTTGTTACAAAACTGGAATCCACTTAACCGATTTAAAAATGTAAAGATTTCCACTGTTGAAAATTTTTATTTGAATGACACTATTGTTTTTATTTCTATTTAAGTCATTGTTTTGCGATGAATTATTGAAACTTTAAACAAGAATTCAATTTTACATTGTTTTTGTTGTGTATGAAATTTTAAATACGATAACACTCTTTAATTAGATATATTACCACTTTTGCGTTTCTAAACCCGTCGAGTGTATTCAGAAGTTAAAACACAACATTGTTATTCATTTCATCATGAACAGGACGTAAAATGCTATGCGCTCATCAATTCGCTATTCTTATTGCAAACTGAACAATTTGTTCCAATGGCTGAGTACTAGTCGAATCATGAACTTAGGACTGGGATTTTGTCTGAAGTTTGTAATTCGTAATACGAGTCGCAATTAGTGAACTAGCAACTAGTATTTTTAACTATGAACTTACATGGAAATCGCGAACTGCGAACTGGCAACAAGTCTGTCTTCAGACTGACCATTGAGAACTGGTAACTTTCATACAAGGACTGCCTTTTGGAAAGCAGAAGCGATGATCTATCATTTAAAGAAATATAAATTCCATATCTGCTACGTACACATGAATAATATAATTTGTATGATTAATAATCATAATTTTACTTTTCTTGAAATATATATGACAAGTGTTTCTCGGAACTGAATGTCTTTTTGTGTAAATGTATATTGTTTTTTCAAATACTATTTTCTTGGCCTCTGATTGTACTTTTGTTCATTCTCTAGAAGTCCACATTGTAAATAAGTGTTTGTCTTGAGCATAGCCTTATGTGTTAACCTTCTTAAAGATTTTTTTTCTTTTTTTATCATAATTCTGCAGTTTCCAATTCGGTAATTGAATCTCAAACTAGTTACTGGTTTGCATTTTTCAGTTCGCAGTTCGAATCGCAAACTGCGAACTGCAGACTAGTTGCCAGTTCCCAATTTGAATCCAGAATAGTAAAAAGTCGCAATTCTAATAATGAACTGGTGACTGGTTTGCAATCAGCAAGTTGCAACAACAGCTGGGAACTAGTCGAATCGCGAACTGACAACAGTAAACTTGTCTGATGTTTGCAATTCACAATTCGAGCCGCGAACTGCGAACTACAGGCTAGTCTTAACTTTAATCGCAAACTGGGAAGTGGGTTAATCGCGAACTATTTGGAAGTTCCCGATTCTCTAATCGAATTGCAAACTAATAACTGTATAGCATATTGCAATTCACAACTCGAACCGCGAACTGCGAACTGACAATTTGTCTTTTGGTCGCAGTTGTAGTTTACAATTCAAATCGCGAAATGTCGCTTCTTAAAGAAAACGGATGACTGGTTTGCAATCAGCGATTCGAACCAAAAGTTGGAGAATGGAACTGGTAGGCAGTTCCCAATTCTCAATTCTAATCGAGACATGAGAACTGCAAACAAACTTTAAGGATATTGAAAATAGCAATACATGTACATGTGAATTGTCAGTTTTCAGGTTCACATCGATACTGATTCTTCCTAAAACGCAAACAAAAGCCCGTACAATAAAGAAGTATAAATTTGGTAATGGTCCGTATCAACATCCCATCAAAATTCACCGAGTTGATTTTAACAGATTACAGATCATGATGTTGATTACCTATAATAGTGAACGATAAGCATCCGTGTCACTAAACTTTGCAGTTCTTATATTAGACCGTTTTTTAACTATTGAATGCCAAAATCTTTAAATTCATGAACTCATAAAAAGTTGTTAAATGCACAGTCTCTGTGACTTTAACTATACACACCGGAGCAAAGTTTATGCCCTTTCCACTTGTTCCAGCCGCAACACAGGGTGCATATTGGCAAACAAAAACACCACAGTCTTCATTGTTTGTCTGCTGAGGTAGGTCCTACAAAATTTGAAACTTATTATAAATATGGAATTATTCACAATGTAGTATCCATACTTTGCTTTTAATTGAATATTCATTAACATAATCGAATAACTGGTTTTCAACCTTGCTAATATAAGCATTTGGTAAGAAACAACTTAATTATCTTATTTCTTTAAAATGTACAAATCAAATTATCAAGTAAAACTGGTTTACAACAAAAGAAATAAACAAAGATCTGAATGTAATTATGGTTACCTTTTTAATGTCATGATGCGCATGTCATTGAAAAAACTATTTTGGTCCTAAATTACGTACTACGTTTCTTTAAATCCAGAAATTAATCTTGGTATAATATCATTTAATTACTCGTAGACATGTTAAATAAATCAGACATTAAAATACAGTATATACTACAACTGAGTTTAAACATACAGCACCTCTACAGTTCTCACTACGTAACTGGCGTCACCTCTGCTATTCATGTATCGTCTGTAAATTAAAATGACAATACAATATGATTTGAAGGTAAATGTAAAACTATTTCATATAAAATTGCCTTATGCTTAACACGACATCCTTTAATAGAACTATATACCATGTCATGAACCCTTATGCAGTTATGCCAACACATATGAGTGGAATAAAACAAATATGCAAGGTTACAGTTCTTCAAAGAAACCATGCAAGTCAGCGGAAGATAATTTTAAAGTTCTGGTGTCATAGGTCAATATTGCCCTCTTCCTTTGCACCGATAAATTTTTTCAGTTAACAATCAAGGTCATCCACATCCCGAGCATTCTTGTAGCTAAAATATAGCTTTAGATGGCGTACAAATGTAAGAGAGTGACTAGGTTGTATCTTTCAAGATACCTTAATTATTTTCCAGGTATGTACAAATAGAAATGTGTTCCAACGCTCTAAACAATTCAAATAACTTATAAGCATAGTTAACTTTATGGTAAGAAAGAAATTAAAAATTGTCAATGGTATTTTGAGGAACAGATCTTTTAAAATAGAAATGTATAAAAAATTTCTGATTTGTTGCAATATATTTTTCTTACCACGAAACTCTGATATATGGTAATAAACATTTTTGTAAGTGTTAACAGCTTTTTTAAGATCTTTCATAAATTCTTAGATACGGTCTCAGAGCAATTCTACGAGAATACGTCATATTTTCTATCAACTTGTGTTTGGAGGTGTTATTTGCTTTAAACACGATTTATAAGAACAAAATTACCTCAGCATTTCAGCTGGATGTCGACCTCCACTGGTCATTGAGTTGTATACATGTATTGTAGCTTCAGGCTCGTGTATGACCTGAAGAAAGCATGTTTTCATTTCGTAACTCTACATTCATTGGAGCTATGTGTTTCTTAACTTGACAAAAGACATTGAGTGTGTAAACCGTTCTTTGTCTTTTATTGTACTTTAGGCAATTATTGTGAGTTTGATAAATGTAATATATTTAATACCGAACCAATATAACCCTGGAAAACGCTAATAAATAACAAGTCCATATCCTTAAGTTTGGATATATTTGTCATGACCTCTTGATCATATACAACTCATGTAGATTGCTGTGTACTTAAGTTTCTCTGTCTAAATACAAAAGAAACTTAACCAATATGACGAGTGAAAATAAAATATTTATTATCACCAACATGTCTAATAGCTTTCACAATATAATGCATGTTGAAAATGTGTAATACATTATGATTTTAATTAAAATCATCTTACCAAAAGCGTCCAGTGTTTCCTATATATAACAGGGACTAAAATGGTCAAGTCTCTGTTCACAAATTTCTCCGGGGATTTCCCAGACACCAAGCACTGGAAAAAGAATACATCTAGTGCTGCTACATCTCTGTAATTGGTAGCAATGAGGGACATGTATCCGTTTATCACCTGTAAAAATAGAAACAATGCAATGTTTCCAGTTATGAAATGATTCTGAATTATGTAGTAAACTTGACTTTTTTTTCATTTCAAGTAACCGTAACCTAACATGTGTGTAGTAATTGAACCATACACTGTTCATAATACGCTTGTTAAGACTGATCTTCTTAGAAAATAAAACAAATCATTCGTAAAACCCTATTTTCTGAACCCTCGGAGGGTATTAACTTTTGATCCGGGGGTCCTAATTTGAAAAATATAAGTAGAGGTCCGCTAGAAAATGCCACATGATAAACATCTAAGCTCTAAGCTTTGTGGCTTCATAGAAGAAGATTTTTTTTAAGTTTTCCTATGTGTTGCCATACAAACTAGAGTTCTGCATAATATAATATTATTTGAACAACTTTGAAAAAGATCCATGCAAGGATCATCCCTGCATAGTTTCAACAACATTGGTCCAGTCCAGTCATTTAAAAGGAGATATCGTTCTCATAAAATGGCGGACGGACGGACGACCGATGACTACGTACGTGGAACCCGGACGGTGAGTGATCATAATAGATCACCCTTGCACTTTCTGCCAGGTGAGCAAAAATATAACATAAACTTTCATTTCAAGGAACGAACAGATAGGGTACTATAGTATGTATGCATAAAGTGTGTATCAGTGAAAGTGTTTCATTAAACTGTTTCTGCTAGAAGAATATTAACCGTCAATTTAATGTATTCATACCTGATCATTCAGCCAAGTATTTGGATTCAGTGTTGACACATCAAGGCCGGATAGGAGTATTTCTCCACACGTGGCTATTTCCGCATACGGACATTTTTCAATCAGTGCATTTACGTCAGCCATAGTCATTTTCCCATAAAAAAGCACATAAGCGGATCTCTGAAAGATTTAAAAACAAAACATATATTCAATATCATTTTTCAAGATATATCATTCAAAGGTTCAAGGTTGTCATTTTACTTTCAGGCCATAACACGTGTTTCAATCTGCGAATCGTAACCTTAAAGAAGTCACTTCAAAATTAGTTATTCAATAGAAAGCAAGAACAAAACAAGTATTAAAATGACAATTGTTCAAGTAGGAAGCTATTGTCGTTTTCTGGAAATATTTGAGATTGGGGTCATGATGGGGTGATAAAGTTGAACAAGTTTTTTGTGTTTCAAATTAATTATCTTTTACAAGCAGCCTGAACTATTCAATGCAGTAAACATTTCAACAATAGTATCAAATCTTGTGCTTTTTCTATGACAAGATTGTAGGACCACATTCGTAACAGATCGCATTTGTAACAGGTGTATCAAATGAGATCGCATATGTAACAAGTGTATCACATGAGATCGCATATGTAACAGAAATCAAGCACACATGTGACAATTCTTGAGACGAATGTTAACGATGCCGACTTTTGATGTGACATCTGATCACATTTGTCACAGCTCACTTTCAATCGGTAAAATGAACAAAAAAGGGCATTTTTACATCTGAATCCCATTTGTAAAGTGTTTAGCTCTCTTATACGAAGTGACAAAGTAAGCTATTGTGATCAACCTTTGTACGTCGTCTGTAATGTTAACATTTCTATAGATAACTGCACGACCACACAAACTCCGCTATTTCACGGCGGGATTATATTAAGAGAAGGCATATTGTCTCACCGACGGGCTCAGTGGGGTGAGGGTTATTAATAAAAAAGGTGTATTTTGTTTAAATTTGATAGACATAAGATCGAAGCACAAGGCCGACCCCTCTTAGACTTAAGGCTAACGAAAACATCTCTGGATGACGAAAGATAGCTACAAATGTATGTCTCCACCGGGTTTGAATCAGTGACCTAAGCATGTTGATCTTCATTTCAGCTAGTCGAGGTAGCAGTACAAGTAGATGAGGTTGTAATCATATTACAGGGGTAGTGGCAGCGGATGCCGAAATGATAATAAAAATTGAGCCACGTCACGGGAAAATTGGCATTGGACATTTTCGTGAATTTCCGGAAAGTGTATATCTAGGCTGACCAGTGCATTTATGCATCTGAATAAGGGTCAGATAATTTCATACTTTGAAACAACAGCGAACGGTGTGGGACCTGATCAGACTGTGCGGATGCGCAGGCCGATCGTAGCCAAGACTTGTCACAAAGCCTCGGAGATTACCGAAAGCCAAGTTTCTTATGATGCGGCTCAAATAATTTTATGACGTCGCTAACTTGTGATGTTGCTTATTGCAGTTATTTAATGATGTTGCGATGAAAACCAACTGATTAAACATTTGCATTATAAAAATCAACATTAAACATATGTGCTTCTCATATCAACCCCCATGTTGTACAAACACATTCGTAACACATTTTACCTGCTACGAATGCGATCGCATACGTACGAAATATGTTACAAATGCGATCTGTTACGAATGTGGTCCTACAATGACTTTTCTGTGAACAGTTGAGCTTTAATTTGAGTTTTCATATTTTATATTGGTTTATGGCATAATTTGTAAGTGATTTTTGTTAAAAATACATAAGCCGTCAATTTCAGGCCGCTAGGCCGCTAGGCGCTAGGCCGCCAGGCCGCTAGGCCGGCAACTTCAGGCCGCTAGGCCGCCAGGCCGCCAACTTCAGATTTTTTTCAGTGTGTTCAGTTGAAATTGAATGTGAGTTTTTTTGTTTTAAGGCGTTATTTCTAGGTTAATTTTTGTTAAAATTCCCAATCCACCGACTTGGTTAATTTTTTGTGTGTATACTGTTGAGCTTTAAGTGACTTTTTTTCTTCCATTGTTTATTCAAGGCGTAACATTTTCAATGACTTTTTGTGTACAGTTGAGCTTTAATTTGAGTTTTCATATTTTATATTGGTTTATGGCATAATTTGTAAGTGATTTTTGTTAAAAATACATAAGCCGTCAATTTCAGGCCGCTAGGCCGCCAACTTCAGGCCGCTAGGCCGCCAACTTCAGGCCGCTAGGCCGCCAGGCCGCCAACTTCAGATTTTTTTCAGTGTGTTCAGTTGAAATTAAATGTGAGTTTTTTTGTTTTTAAGGCGTTATTTCTAGGTTAATTTTTGTTAAAATTCCCAATCCACCGACTTGGTTAATTTTGTGTGTGTTCTGTTGAGCTTTAAGTGACTTTTTTTCTTCGATTGTTTATTCAAGGCGTAACATTTTCAATGACTTTTTGTGTACAGTTGAGCTTTAATTTGAGTTTTCATATTTTATATTGGTTTACGGCATAATTTGTAAGTGATTTTTGTTAAAAATACATAAGCCGTCAATTTGAGGCCGCTAGGCCGCCAACTTCAGGCCGCTAGGCCGCCAGGCCGCCAACTTCAGATTTTTTCAGAGTGTTCAGTTGAAATTAAATGTGAGTTTTTTTTTGTTTTAAGGCGTTATTTCTAGATTAATTTTTGTTAAAATTCCCAATAAACCGACTTGGTTAATTTTTTGTGTGTGTTCTGTTGAGCTTAAGTGACTTTTTTTCTTCCATTGTTTATTCAAGGCGTAACATTTTCAATGATTTTTTGTGTACAGTTGAGCTTTAATTTGAGTTTTCATATTTTATATTGGTTTATGGCATAATTTGTAAGTGATTTTTGTAAAAAATACATAAGCCGTCAATTTCAGGCCGCCAGACCGCCAGGCCGCTAGGCCGCCAACTTCAGGCCGCTAGGCCGCTAGGCCGCCAGGCCGCTAGGCCGCCAACTTCAGGCCGCCAGGCCGCTAGGCCGCCAACTTCAGGGAGATAGGCGACTGCTCCTTTTTAGAGACAATTAATTCGCCATTTTGTATTTGGAAAGATTGTTTTTGAATGGTCTGGTCATTTTGGTTTTGAAGGAGGGTGTGCAAATGAATATACTGCCCCGACCAGATTTTTTCTTTGATACTTAAACTAACATGGGCATCTAGTATACCATTAGAGCAAGTATATAACGGGGTGTTTTCACCTGATTGTCCCGATTGCTGTCCTTTCCGAGAAGCTGCACCAGAACTGCCACCCGGTCCAGTACCTTCTGCGGCTTGGTTGGTTGTAGCTCTATCCTCGGTTTGATCCTGTGATACTAGCTGGTTATCTGCTGTTCGGGCCCGTTTACGTGGAGGCATGGTTAGTTGTGGTTAAAACAAAAGAAGAAAAATAGATGTAATTATAACTGAATCGTCGAATTAAGAAATAACATCCGTTCCAGCGGTGTTAGTCGTTTAATAAACAATGATTTGGAGTACTGATATGCAGTAATTAGCCACGAAGGCCGAAGGCCTGAGTGGTTTATAACTGCGTATCAGTACGACAAATTATTATTTATTAGACGATAACAACGCTGAAAAGCATGTTATTTCGATTCTAACATGACCAGATATTACAAAAAGTGAATGAATGCAAAGCTTTATTTTCTACGCGAACGCTCATTTAACGTCATGCGGCGCAATATGACGTCATGTTTACAGCATATCAGTTCCCGCGTTGTTTATGGTTTATTCTAACATGAACCACGATTTTGTCTCTATATACAAAGAGTACAAAAATTATGTTATATTAAACCATGAACAACGCGGCGCAATATGACGTCATGTTTACAGCATATCGGTTCCCGCGTTGTTTATGGTTTAATATAACATAATTTTTCTACTCTTTTTATATAGAGACAAAATCGTGAGTCATGTTAGAATTATATATATATTTTTTTTTTTTTAAATACAGAATCAATCTAGGCCCTACTAGATTTTAGCTCGAATAAATTTAATTGATGAATTATGTGTTTCGATTTAAAATTAAAATTTAAGTTTAATTCTTAAATGCCTGCAAATTTAAAACTCTCTACCTCTTCTTGATGAAGTTTGTAGTAAAAGAACGCCCAAGAAGCGTGCGCTGCTTTAAATACTAGGTAGTGCATGTAGGCGGTTCCAAAATGTAGATCAGTAATTTTGATTGGATATTAGAACTGCCGCTTGCAAAATAAACGCTGTTCACGATACATGTCGTAAACATTTTATTCTTTTCTTATACATTGGAGCGAATGATAAAATAAAATTTTATAACATATCTTAATTTATAGATTGAGGGCCATGGGTTCGAGCCCTGCTACCGACCATGTCTCTTTATGTGAGAAGGTTGAAAGTTTCTTACGGATAACAGATGGTTGTGTAAACTGCCCGCTTGTTAAAATGGTCAAAATACGGTTGGAACGGGCGAAAACTCCTACAACAACAGCAATTACAACAGTTACAACAGTAACTAAGTTCACAGTAAGAAATTAACTTTAAGGAAAATACAGAAAATTGCTCATATATTAAAAGGTCTAACGTCCATCGTGACCTCATTTCCTGGTCCTAATATTCAGACAGTGGTCTTAAAATGTAGCTGTGAGACAGACATTCACAAACATGTATCATAAAGAAATATAGCAAAAAAATGGGGGCAAATACAAAATGAAAACACTCGATATGCGGTCATAAAATACATTTTCTAAAACAATGTCATATGCTTAAAGGTCTTACCCCTGCATTCTTGTACATGTAGTATACAATTATCTACACGTACATATATATCAAATAATGTTCATATCGTATTCCAAATACTGAATTATGAACGGAAACCGTGTATAATTAGTTTTCTAAGGTGAATAAGAGCGTCGCGATACGTGACAAGCATGTCAGACATAAAGGCGGAAATATGATAAGGTGATACGAAGGGACTAACACCGGATACAGCTCCTTTCGAATACAGCTCCCCAGTTAGCTGTATTCGGTGGGCATTAACGTATACAGCTCCCCGGATGCAGTACTTTAGCCCTGGGATATCTGTCTTTTTGTCCGTCCGTGTTGGACAGTCGGACGAACGAAAGTTTGAGGTTTAATGACTTTTTGTGTTGGTATTAAAGAATTATTTTCTTTCTTGGTATTGAAGAATTATTTTCTTTCAATAAACCTACATTTTTTTCATATGACTGTAGCACATAAGGCGGCAGTTTAAGTGGTTTTATACTTCATTTCATAAATAAATTGTTGACGGAAAGAAGCACATTTACACCAGGGTACGAGGCCCGACAGACGGACTGATAAGACAACATACAGGGTAGGACAACATACAGATGGTCGGACAGATGGACCCAAGCTTCCGAACTCAGCTTGACTTAAAAGTTTTCGGAACGGCCAAGCTTCGTCCTAAATCGGAGGCATACATTCATTTTGGCCAAAAGACACATCACCAAGTCATTTAATCCGTTTTATCATGTCCGTTTGATCAAACATAGGGAGCTTTATTCGAATGTGCATATGCTTTGGTTTGAATTTAGCTCCGCTATTCCAAAGGAGCTGCATTCGTTAATGTGCATCGAATACAGCTCTCCGGGGAGCTGTATCCGAAAGAAGCTGTATCCGGTGTTACAAGGGACAATAACACGGTAGGACGATGCGAATTGACGATAACACGATGCGAAGACGCGATATCATACCGTGTTTTCGCATCGTTCCATCATGTTTTCGCATCGTGTGGCACTAATATAACGGAACACCTTGTTTTGGGACAATCGCATAAAATGCCCTATCAGTCAAATTATGAAATGTTCATTAAAACAAATAATTGTATTTTTTTATTTTTAGCGACAAGTGGTGATACATGTAGCGGGGCTGCACCCAGGTCTTAGCTTTTGATTAGTCTTTGTTTTAGAAACCAAACTCGACGCCAATTTCAAAACCGATTTAAGATCGTCTAGATTTTTTTTGTATTGATAGTAGTATAAATATTTCTTATATTGGGCAGTCATTTATTGATACAAGTGATATACAAGGGCATTTGAATTGAACATGCACAATAGATAGCTAGTTTTGTGTCACACCGTGAAAGGAATGACAGGGACTCAAACCCGGGACCCTTCGCTTATAGGACGAATGCTGTACTGATTGAGCTATCCGACCGCCAACACAACTCTCCTATTTAATCAAATCCGTAACCTTGACATTCTCCCCCACCATGTTCAAATACCTCATTGAATTGCAATGTGTATCTTCAAATAAAGCAATTGCAGGTGTCGGAGACTAACCTTACAATATCGTCACGGTCCAATGTTTGGCACCAACTATTTCAAAGGGTGAAAAAGGATTTGCAGCATGACAGAGATTCGAACTCGGGACTAGCTTACATGGCACATGCTTTACCGACTGAGCACTCCGGTCGCTTACGCATCGTCTTCCCTGTTCATTCTTCCCGACCACGTTGAAATACAGTGAGTACCACCAAGTCGTCGGATCCTGACTAACATGATAAAAATGTTACAGGGCGAGAAAAATGTACAACATGACCGGGACATGAACTCGGGCAAACGCTCAACCGACTGAGCTTTCCGGCCTTCTACACATCTTCTCCCATATTTATAATCAAGATCAAGGGCCCGTCTTATCATTGTACTTACGAGAAACATTTCTCGTAACTTTCTCGTAAGTGTCTCGCAACGTTCTCGTATCTTTTTTACCCGTCTTATCAACATTCTCGTAACTACGATATCGTAAATTTCCTCGCAATTTTCTCGTAACTTTACGAGAGGGTCGGGGGTCTCGTAAATATTTACGATATCGCAAGTAAAATGGCGGCAAACATGAATGATCTACAAAAAAACTACTTTTCGGTTAGATATCTGCAGAAGAATGCATAGAAAACAAAAATATTGACGTGCACGCTCCACAACAGTGTTTGCATGGTCTTACGTCATTGCAAGTGACGAATCAGCACGCGCTTTTCAACCGGTGCGAGGGAAGGCGGAAGTGAAAGTAACAAGTGTAAATTAAAGCAAAAACATTCTTATTTTTAACAGTAAACAGCGCTGACAGACCAGTACCATTGATTACGTTACCAGGGTAACTTATATTCTATTCAAATGAAGTGGAAATACTTCTTCACATCATTGTTGTTTTATGAAAATGCCGGTATACAAAGCATCTTCGTACCCATATTGTCTCGAACTTTTATTTCACCACCTTCTCTCAATTTTGGTGGCAGCATTGGTTGTCATGACCGACCAATCATTGGAATGAAGAATTGAACGAATTGCATGGCTTTCATACACACTTACAATTCTGACATTACTTGTGAAATTAGAAAGGTCACACTTTAAGTGGGTCCTTTACTCACAAGTTCTATGGGTTAAATATGTGTTCCAACCATATTTTGACATTTTTACAGACATATATATCTTTTTAATCCACCAATTCTGATGAGCATAACATATGTTACAAACAGGTTATAGTACATATAATCAAATACATATGGTAACATTTGTAAATTGAGTAACATGCATAAACATGGTACACTTCAAATATTATAGAACATATAAATTACAAGAGTTTCATGAATACGTCGATAGTATAAATGACTATATTAGCGAAAGTTAAATCGAAAGCATATATTCTACATTATACAACCGAATCAAAATTCATTACAGAACAGAACATAATCTTAAGTCTAGTTTCGAAACGAAAGTACTAGAACAAAGAAGATGTGTTTCAATTCATCAACAACACACATGTACAATAAAAATTGCCAAATTGAGGGAGAGCATCCATGTATATTGGCATTTATGTAACATAAACAGACGGTCTATTGGCTTTAGTACAGATGCTACATTAAACAAGTAAGCATTGTCTATAGGCAAATGCATGGTTGATAAACCCGTTCATTGAGCACAACACGGATACTTGTATAAGTTTATCACATTGATCCGAGGGCGACATATCAATAAAAGATTGATAACCTTCATATCCCCACTTATCAATTAAACAATCCCACAATTTAGCTCTCTCAGAATCCTTATTTGGGCAAAAGCACACTAGGTGTTCAACAATGTTTTCACATACTCTTTTGCAGTTGGAGCATTCCGTAGTGTATTTTCTAGACACTTGACGTGAAACTATTTTCATAAGTTGCCTACACATGTATATAAGTTTATGATTTTGCCTTGCAACATTCCAAAGTAGACAAGACTTTGAATTCTTGGAGAACATGGTATTCAAGAAACTATATTGCTCAGTTAGTCTATTTAATATTAGTGTTCGCTCCCGAGACAATACACATTTTCTAAGTAAATCCTTCCAAGCATATTTTGATGGAAAAATGCCGTCAGCGGCATAACTGTCTAAAATATACTTCAACTCATATTTTTGCAATATGCGATAAATGTCCGGTAAAAATCCGTGTGACTGTTTGTCGCCATTTAAAAAGTGGAAAAGTCTTTTATTGAAAAATCCTTTTGCGAGGTATTTATTCGGCAGTCTACAAAGCTGACCTAAGAATTGTAGTTTTTTATGGTCAATTATTGTCTCAATAGAATTTGCACCAATCGACAATAGAGTGAGATCAGTTGAGGTACATGGATGGAATGATTGAATATTCTTAAGGCAAAATCTATGGGATTGTTCTAGGCGTTGAATGTCGGAGCCATTGAGAGTGGACCAAAGTTCGCATCCGTACAAAGACTTCGGAATGACGATGGAACTATAGATCACCATAGAAGAGATTGGGTTTAAGCAAATGGGACTGATTCCACTGTTCACAATGCTAAGATATGTCCCACGTAGTTTATTGCAAGAGTCCTCAACGATATCTTTCGTCGAGAGAAATGAGTCTGATTTAATGCCAAGATGAACATAATTGGTTACTTCGTTAATCACTTCATTGCCAAGTTTGAAAGCCCTGTTATTGTCTATTTTAAAGTGCTCATTGAAAGAAATAATTCCACATTTAGACGCATTGTACTCATACCTCCATTTCTTGGAATATCTGTGGCAAATATCCAGCATAGTGTTAAGACCCGAAATTGAAAGAGACACCAAGGTCATATCATCTGCTACTGTTGGAGCACTTATGTTGTTATTGTACACACTTATGCCACAGTTGCTGTTTTCTAGTAAATTTATCAATTCATTTATATACAGTAAATATAGGATCGGGGAACTTTTTCCTCCCTGCCTTGTGCCACGAAGTACGGGGAACCAATCAGAATAAACGCCTTTATATCGAACACAACTGGTCATATTTTGATACATAGCACGGAACGCTAAGAAAGTTGTAGTGTCAATATTTGTATTAAATAGTAATTTATGAAATAAACCATCATGCCAGACAGTATCAAAAGCTTTACGCCCGTCTAAAAATGACACATATAATTTTGAGCCATACTCTCTAGCGTAAAATATACTTTCTCTTAAAATGAATGACGTCATTAAGCACGAGAGACCGTCGTGAAATCCACCTTGTTGAATATTGATGGTAGAGAGAATATCATCTTTTGATCGTGCAATAAGAACAGATTCATATGTTTTAAGACCTACTGGAACTAGGGTAATAGCCCGGTGATTGTCCGGATCGTCTTTTCTTTTATTACCTCCTTTATGAAGAGTAATAATCACACCACGCTTGAGACTGTCTGGTACATGCGTTGAGCGTAACATTCTAGTGTAAATATTTGCCAATGCAGGGGAAACAACACTTTTAGCATACTTATAATGTTCATAAGTAACGTTATCATGCCCCGCAGCTTTACCTTTAGGAAACGAGCCTATGATTTCACTAATTAGTTCAGGCGTTACAGCCGCAGACTGGTCGGGAACTAAATTAGGTAACGTATCATGTAGGCGTTGCGATATCTCTGTCTTAAAGACATTGTCATAGTCATTATCATCTATATTCGCATACATCTCTTTGAAGTAGCCATGCCAACCATGTGTTATTCTTACTTTGTCTCTGACCAACGTACCGTTGAATTTAATACCGGAATTGGCAGAAGATCTACTAGGTTTTCGGCGCCTATTCGTATTTTTCCAGAAGGTCACGGGGTCAACCTCTGCAGTGCGATCAACTTCCGCGTTTTCCTCAGCCATGTGCTCCGCAACACGACGTCGATGAGTGCGCCGAAATTCACGTTTGGCGTTCTTATATTCGGTGTAAGCCGACCACTCGTGACCACGCGGCCGTCCTTGTCTACACCACTCTTCTCGGAGTTTTGACATTTCACTATGACAATGCTTAAGTGGGTCGTTCCAATATGGTTTCAAGTAAGAAACGGGGCGTCGCTTTGGTAAAGTCGCATTTGCGCCGTCCACAAGACAGCGTACTACTATTTCATGGTCACGATCAATAGATGCTGGGTCGAGATCAAAATCATTACATGTAATTTCTTGTAAAAGATCACTATTTGATAACAAAGTGTTATTATACAAATCAATTTGTTCAGGTGTGCATTTCGCCCAGTTTATCAAATCACCGCCTCTAGTAAAATCTTCTTGACCATTTCCGAGAAACTGAACATTTATGGTGCATAGAACTGGTCTATGGGTGGACACATTCAAACAATTGCCATCAAGTATTTCACAGCGCACGACATCCTCAGTAAGCTCAATGGGTAAACAAATAAAATCTATCAAAGTTCGATTTTTGCCGTCATATGAAACAAACGTAGTATTTGCACCAGTACAAATATCTGTGCAATTAATCGGCAAAAAGTTAGTATCTGCAAAAAAATTACACAATAACTTGTCCCGTGTACGATCGCTGTTGACCTCAAACTTCGAATTAAAATCCCCGAGATACAAGACTGTCCCCGAACTACTATATGTATACCATATATCATAGAGTTTGTTTATATATTCTCTAAAGAACTTTACCGAGTGGTTGACGCATGGTAAATATACTTGGAAAATGTACATATACTGGTTTTCAGACACTTGAAATTGAACCCCAACTATTCTATCATCTTCTATACATAAAGGAGATACATACTCATCATAACGTTTATGCCACATTAAAGCAACACCTCCTTTACCCGTTTTTCTTAGAGCTGGAAAAGAGTGGTCTTTATCACAGACTGCATGTACCTGGTAGTCTGAGTTCAGGGAATGTAAAAAGTGAACATTATGTGGGTACAAGAAGTGTTCTGAAATTCCACAGAAGTCTATGCTATGTTTCGATAATGATTCACACAAATACGCCGAGCTAGACATAATACCCGACGCGTTCCACGTTCAAAGGTTAAGGGTACTCATAAGAAATACCAGGTGATATATTGTGATATGATGAAAAACACCCATTATCGTTTTATAAATGTTAATATATCTAGTCATAGTAATTGTCAACATGTTCATCGTGATTGTGTTGCTGAGATGGGAAATGTCTGTCCGTATTTGAATTGGAACCAGCGTTATGCGGAAGTCGATTAGTGCGCATGCGCAGAGGTAGTTCCTGAGAGTTTCTTTCATTACGACCGTGACGTCGGCGTTGCATAGAAGCAGAAGATTGCCATGGCGTACACTTAACACCCCGGGGCCAGAAATAGTCCTGCATTATCATATCAGTAGTATCGTCAGCTTTTAAGTTCATCTGTATGATGACTCGATCAGGAGAGCGGACTGTCGGAGTCTTGCGTATATATGTTACGCTAAAACCTTGGCTCTGAACATACTCAGATATCTCACTGAGCGAAACAATATTTGAGTAGCCATGAATACAATATCGCTTGGGTTTATCACGTGATTTCACGGTAAAACCGTCGGAATGTGAATCTGTTACTAAGACAGGAATGTGGCGTCCTTCGTCGAGTGAGCAGTCGGCATTTTCGAAATCCTGTTGTCGATTTTCAACATTTTCATGCTTATCGGGTTCGTGCCGTCACGCGACTCATATTATTTTGTGCCGGCGACGTATGCAGATTGTCATTGTTAACGGTATTAACCGACGGCGACCAACTTCTTTGTGGAGGCGTACCATTTACGGACTGCGCATGCATACGGTCACTATAAATCGGAATATTAACGCTTTCATTGCGGTTAACGTCACTATTACAATCCTCATTCCCAGTGTGATCATGCGCATTGACAGTGACCGTAGGGGTGACATTATCAGAGGGATTCATATTAAGTCTCTGTGCAATCAATATACCATTCGAGTCGAGGAAGTTTTCTAAATTCACAACGCGTTCGGCTAGCATGATGTGGTTGTGGACCAACGGTTGTAGAAGCATTTGTATATTGTGGGACGCTTTAACTTCCATATTAGATAAACAATCGGTCAGTAATTGTCTCCCTTGCACTATATCATTCTTTAAAGTATCTAACTGCCGATGCACTAATACAATTTCATCCGCCCTAAGTTTTTCATTAGCATGAATAGTTTGTTTAATGCCAAGAACTTCCGCCTGTATTGTGGAGATTGTGTCTTTTAACATATTCACATCAGACGCAGTTGGGCCAATATGGGCATTATTGTCAAAATATGAATTGCGCAACGGTGTGGGTGGAGGTTTGGGTTTACCTTTGCTAAGCAAGTCTTGAATAGCATTGAAAGGTTCACCTTCCAATACAGACACCAGTTTGTAAATGTCATTTGCTAATTTAACTGGCACGGTATCACCCCTACGTGTAGCCACCCTACGTTTCATTTCAGCTTGCAAATCAAAGGGAAAGTCATCATTTGCTTTTAATGCCTCAAAGTATAACTGTCTTAGACCATCTAAGTCTGATTCTGAGTGAGAGTATTCCCTAAGAATTCTAGCTACGAACATACCTTCAGGTAAGTCTCTATACCATACAATGAGTCTGTTATATTCCTCAGCAAACCTGTCTTGTTGATCACTTTCGGTGCTGACCGCGACATCGTCGTCGAAATCGGGTTGCGTCACAGGGACGACGGGTGGTTCACTGTTAACCGGCACTTTCACCTCGGTATTGTGGTCTATGGTTACAGGTTCGAACTCATGATATGTGCGTGTTGACGTTGCTGAGTCGTCAAGCATCGTAGTAGCATCGCCTGTAACGGGACAAGCATGGGGGGCAGTAACATGGTTTAAGCAATCATAGCTAGTGTCCAAAAGTACATCAACATTTTGACTATATCCAGATATAATTAATTGGTGACAATCTGAGGTTTCGTGTGAGCATGGATTCTGGGCACATGTAAAGTGAGTATCTGTACTGCCAAATGTAATCGGGGTATGTACATCACAATCATCACTTGCCGGGCTCGAGAAATAAAAGGTTACCTTAGGCACAGTCACATTGGTAGTGACTGTGCACTGCTTGACATCGCCTTGTATATCATTCATCGTGGTGGTTACCATTGTACATGTAGATTCTAGTTCTCTTTTCTGTCCGTTAACGATCGGTGCTGCAACCCTGGTCAGGTTTGTTCTGAAATATCAGATATCACAGACCGGCACGAGCACGTAAACTACGCCGCCAGCGTCTGTTTGATTGCTGTAGACCGGCACGAGCACGTATTCTTACGCCGCCAGCGTCTACAGGAAAGTCAGTTCAACAAGATTTAGCGAGATTAATAAAGTCAAAATAATGTCAAAATATGGTCGTGATAAATCCAGTATGCACGTGTTCCTACAGTGGACCGGCACGAGCACGTTGTTTAGTAAACGCCGCCTAGCATCCACTATGCAGAACCATATATGATACGCCCGGTGTGCGCTTTTCTCATGCGTGACGATCGTTGTGTCCGGAGTTGTTTAAGCAGTTCACCAAATGTCAGAGATTATCACAAGAGGCCAGAGGGCGGATATTAGTATGGCCAGTTTTATTATGTTACATTTTGATGTAAGTCACAACAATGTCACAAAGAAATCGTCAATTAGATATACCTCGGATAATAATCCAATGCGAGATCTGCTTGAAAGATCACCTCCGGGCGTTTTGAGTGAAAGACAGAACTATTGTCTATCCAATTTATCACTATAACTTCATTACCACAAATGTATCAGTAGATTTAAGTTCATAAACGTATTCCTCTCAAGTTCACGATTAATTTCCATATAAAATTTATATATTTACTCCAGTTTATCACTATTAAACTCCGATTTACACGACAGTGGGTTTTATGTGACCACCACCATTCACACTTACTAGTCCTTTTTTTTTTTTTTTTTTTTTTCACACTTACTAGTCTTAAAGGGCGGCCGTCGTATAAAGCTAAAAGCCCTGACGCACAATTAGTTAGGCTAGGGTCAGCATGGTCAGTATCAGAGCTGGGGCCTACTGTCCTCCGTCTATTTATTTCTTTTATTTTCTGATAATGGCAACCAGTCACAACTGACTATTATTGCCATGTGTATAACGTGGCTAGTGTATAGCACCGATACATGAGAGAGCACTTCTGTTATTTAACCAGTTTATCTCTAGGCAGCTGGGAAATTTTCAGTGCCCTGGCCGGGAATTGAACCGGGGACCTCCAGATTGATAGCCCATTAATGTTGATCACCGCGTCATCTATTAGAGGTTAAGGAGATTTCAATTCAGCAACTCTAACCACTCTACCACAGAGGCTGTTTAACCATCAGACATCCTAAACTAGAGCATGTACATGTACCTGAGAACCTACAGAATTGACATGATTGATGTCTTTTTACTGGTACCATGTACCATTTTGGTATGGAAACAAGAAAGGAATGAAATTTATTTTATATGCCTCTATAAAAAGTATAAATCATTTTCTAAACAAATTGACAGAAATGAAATAAAATTCTGTATTTCATGTACAGTGCACCTGAGATCTTAACGGCAGTAGCACTTGTTTTTTGTGCTTCCTGAGTCTTGCATGTCTATGCCATGGCTTTGATAGGTTGTTACTTACCTAGTTATTCAACAATGTCAAAGAATGACATAGCATGCAAAGCCTTCATCCTGCAAATTTGAGTTTTTTTCTGTTTCATACTACAAATGGCTTTTAAAATCAGTTTTATTGGCACAGACAAATACTCAAAGGTATTTGAAATACAGTAATTATCATAGAAATCTGATCCAAAGGCGAGATTGGCTCTTGTCTGTGTCAACTGCAACCATGAACACTGTTCTTTGAAACATGCATGGTCTGTCACCGTCTGTGATGCAAACAATTTCTTCATACTGTATCACCGGCAACCCTTTTTATGTTAATTTGCTACAGTAAACTCCACTTATAACAAACTCCTTAGGACCATTTAAATGTGACCCTTATATTCAGAGTTCGTTATATCCATATAACATTTTCATAAAGAATAAAGAAAGAAAAAAGTCGGGCCGAGAAAATTTGTTCCTTATATTCGGATTTTCGTTATATCCGGAGTCGTTATATACGGAGTTTACTATATATATATATATATATATGAAATAGCCATGTCTGATAATCAGAAACCCAGTGGGTATTTAGTTTATTCTAATTTATTTTAGCTCGATTGTGAAGAAAGATTGAAGCTTATCAAGTCACTCTCAAGTCTACTTCCTGGAAAAACCAGTACTGGTGTCATATGAGAAGGTATGGTCGTGACCCCAGTGGGGCTCGAACCCGCAACCTCTGGGATGAGCGGCAGACACCTTAACCTCTACACCACAGCTCTCCTCAGTGGGTATTTGGTTACTTCTTATCTGGGTTCTAAAAATTTCACTGTCCATGTTCCATGCCTTTTACCAAACACAAACGTATGTAATATACTCTGTTAGAAAGATATGATCTCTTTCTAGGGTCTGATCATGGTGGTGCAGTGGTCAAGTGCTTAATGCTCTAGACTACCAATACTGAGGTCCCTGGTACAAATCTCGGCAGAGGTACTGGAAATTTTAGAAACACTTTTCAATGTTTCCAACCAATCTAGAGATGAACTGGTTAGAAACCCAGATGTAGTCTCATGTGTATTGGTAATATACATCGTGCATGTAAAAGAACCAACTTTAGCTGGATCACCTTTGTTGCTGTGGTCTTTTATGGTGGTTGAAACCGGAGTACCCGGAGAAAACTCCTTGCCGGCTTGGTGACCACATAATCAACCAACATGCCTACACAAGGTATCAAAGCAAGCACTCGAACCATTGAGCTAGCCGATCAACACTATTCAAGCAAAATGCAGTAAAGATAATAAATCTCTTTGTGTCATGATTTCAATTTATTTCAGTCCAAAAAGAAATTTCAGTCTGATACCATTCAGTATTGTAACAATAAATACTTTTTTTCCAATCTTGGCAACAGATAGATTACTTGTGATTGATACACACCAACTTTACCCAAATTTACAGAACTAATAATGTCCAAAATATTTTTGTCATCATGTAATTTTCAAGGAAAATGTGACTTCCAAACACATAAAGTAAAAAAATGTGAATTTTGTTGACCATTCAATACCCTGCTTAATGTCTTAAATTGACTATACTGTACATTGCGTCTTTCAGTTAGGACAGTACCATGACTTGTTGAATGAGGTTATCACTGAAAATCTATTCAGTGATATTCAAAAAGTGCAGATCATGATCAAACTGCACAGCAGGATAAGAGTTAAATGAATATGTTCATTTTTTAGCTCGACTATTCGAAGAATAAGGAGGCTATTGCACTCGCCCCAGTGTCGGTGTCGGCGTCTGCGTTGGTCAAAGTTTTTAATACAGTCAAATATCTTAAATACTATCAAAGGTATTGATTTTTGACAGATTTATGCCCCTTTTTAACTTAGAGTTTTTCGTTAAAGTTTTTTATA
>JAFMSR010000204.1:0-73746 GCA_022818135.1 Saxidomus purpurata | reverse complement strand
GGTATGGAAAATATGTTGCACAGTTGATGGACACCATACAGAAAAATCACGAAACTGCTAGAGCAACTCTGAAAATGTAAATGAAGCGCATGAAGCAAAAAAAAACGACTTGAGGATCGTGTTAATACCTTATTCTAAGATAGATGCAGTGTATCTTCTAGATACAGCAGCCACAAAATGTAAATCTCGTAAGTTATGCCCGCCATGGAAGGGACCAGCCATTGTTGTGAAAAAGCTATCGTCATATTTGTATCGTGTGAAGCTACGCATGCAGTCGTCGTGACCAACCACGACAGGATGATGGCTTGTTAAGACAAAACTGTGCCAGCATGGATCACAAAATACTAGGAGTATCCATGCAATATACAAATGTCATTCAGCACGAGAATAATGAACAATATTGCATATGCAAGAAGCCTTGGAACGAGAGGTTCATGATCCAGTGTGAATATTGTGACGAATGGTATCATTGGTTAAATATTAACATCACTGCCACAGATGCTCTTGACATTCACAGGTAATAGCACACCAAGTGCAAAGACAGGGACAAGAGACTGTATTAATGGCGAGCGTATTATTAATCATTCTCAGTGATTTTCAGATATGGCTGAACAGAAGGATTTCGCTAAGGAAGTAAAAGGATACCTGGATAAGGGTCGTGTGTATAATCCAGCACGCAGCTTTGGAGTACGATTATCTTTATGTCCACAGTTCATAGGCGGAGAGGAAAAGTTCGAGAACCTTCTAGAAACCATACTTCAGATGGTCCATACAGTAAACGCCAAGATGCAGGCCCAACGTAACAAAAAAAACCTGCATTTGTTGGTTAAAAGATGCTGCTAAGACCATGGAAAGTATCCAGATAGCTGATAGAGACTGGATAAGCCAAAACGTTTGGAAGATCAACAGTTTCAAAGAAGTACGATCCAGAGAGTGACAGGAAAGATTACCGGTTCAAAGTTATAAAGAACCCAGAAAAACTCCTGGAAAAAGTATCTGAGGAGGAAACTGTTGACGAAGTGTTTGACTTGATAGACAAGGAAAAACTTCAAGAATCACCTCAGTTCTCCAAACAGACACTTTTACCGAGCCTATGGAGGTAGGCCCAAAACCAAGTCAGTCAGAAAAGACAGGTAGTGCTAGGAGGTCGCCACGTATGAAACAGAAAGCTGCAAAGTTTTCCCCAATTAAAGCACCTTCTAGAGAGCCATTCAACGAGTCCAATGACGATACTGCTTCCAGCAGAACTGCAAGTACAAAAACAAACGACCGGAAAAAACACTCACAAAAGTGTCTGGACCGCTTATAAGCCCGCCAGAGAGACAGGGCTTCTAGCACCAATAACACTGAATGGTCTCGAACTAAGGACTAGCAGGTGTATAGTTCCAGTCCAAACGGGAACAAAAGGCACTATGACAGGTCTCCAGCTAAAAGCAAGCACGTGTTAAGCTTCAGTTCAAGCGGGAACAAAACATCGTCCAACCCCGCAGCTAAGAACACATAACCAGTAGCACTGAAGGGCGTGGAGCGTCGTATCACCATAGGAAGGGGAACAACTGTAGAATTGCCACACACTACATGAAACAGACCTTCCTCTACAACTTTACAGACACTGACCATTTCAGCCACTGTCCTGAAGAAACAAAGAACAGATGATATTTTACGTCAGGTTAAAGGAGCGAGGGAGAAAAGGAAACATTAGCTGAGAAGAAACTGGAAAGGCGTGAAACAGCACAATGTACGGTACCATATTGTATAGGCCCAGTCAAATACAAGAAGGTTCATGCTTTCAAGCAACCTGTCCCAGGAATCTTCGATGGCAGACTGTAACCTGACGAAGAACGTGTGTTGTGGTGAAGGAGGAATGCCTCGAATCAGGCAGTCAGATAGTTTTTGGGTAGGCCAACAACCATAGATGAGTTAGTCAACTTCATTAGAATCCAAAAAGTACTTTGTTCAATGGATAACTCAACCATTTCGCCTAAACAGGAACAGGCTATGCAAGAATTCTGCTTATTCCCGAATGTCTCTGTTCAAGACCAATTTACATTTGAAACCGCCAACTTACCAAGTGTACTTCGTCACTGGAAAGCGGTCGTACTTATCGTCGCAAGCCTGGATTATGGTGGACGGGAAAACTGGTTAAAAATTTCCCGGTTACAGAGGATATGGAATCTGGAATAGAGGGCTCGTAGAAACTGAGGAAATCCTACCCCAAGCCTTCGACAATTATTTTTCGCCTGGACAGAACGCTGCGAAGGCTACATCTGCCTACATCTGCAAGCCGGTACATTGAAGCAAGGGTAAGCCAGAGTACCAGTAGAAGCTGACAATAATGTCAATCTTGTTAGCACTATTGCTCTCTACTTTTATCCAAGAATATACCCTTCGGAAGAGCGTCTTTAAGATCTACCCGAAGATATGGTTATTGTCGTAGGGCTTCATCCAAAACATGTCTGCTGTAGTTCCCGACGCAAAGACGAGAGTATTAAGCACTTGCCAGACTCTTGTTTTCATCCCAAGGTTACAGCATTGGGTGAAATTGACCTACACCACACCGAACCCTTGATGTATTAGGCATACCAGGTAAACCTACTGAACGAGATTCTCCTCAAGTTGCGAGACCGTGGAAAGAGAAGATATTATTGCACAAAAGTCTTCTTATCGCTTTTTCCCTTCCTAAAGAAGTATTTAAAGCCTAATTACTCTATCTATCTTCACTGCTTCACGGGTAATCAGTATGTACTTCAGAGATGGACGGAGGTGTTCCCAAGAACTTTCTTTTGATTCACTAACATGGTTGATAAATTCTCATCTGTCCAAGTTGCATCAATTCGAAACATTGACGAACTTCACCAGCTCCTGGAGTCATATGCGCCGTATTTTCTAATACAGGGATCCAGAGTGCCGTCACAAAGCCAGATCTGCCCAGTAGCCAAGAATGTAGTTGAATACCACCAGATCAGTGTTGAAAAAGTACCAGAGGTTACAGTCGCCATTGTACCTCTGACAGGGACAGTTCCAGCATTGTAATGAGTAGGACTTCTAGAAATACTTAATCATACTTGCATACTGTGAGAAAGATATAACATGCTCAAGTTTTCGCTGGAACCCCATACTTCGCCTCGATAATTTACAATAAGACATATTTTAGAGTCTTATTGTTTCCAGGTACGTCAAAAGATAAAACGGCATACAATTGTTTAAGAGACTAATGATTTCACTTGAATTCTCAAATAATAAATATGATAAAGGTACAAATGGCTCGGCCTGGTCCAATGCCTACGTATTCAGAAAGTTTGAGGTATTATAGACACTGATATAGTAATATAATATGAGATAGAAAAAATTAAAAGAACGTCAAAACATTGGTTTTGGAAAGTGATACATCCTTTTCCTGTTTGTAGAAGGATTTCGATGCGTAATTGTAGTATCAACCGATAGAGGTCAGGTTCCCTGAATGGTCAGTGAAGTTTATTAATAGACATAAAAAAAGAATTGCCTTGCTCATCATTATTGCCATTCATTAATTGATATTTTCTGGATTATTTAAAATGAAATCCCATATATCCAATCAGTAGTTCAAAATTGTGGTGATTACCTGAAAAATTTGAATAATACATCAGGTGATATTAAACGGGATATTAATGCTGATGGGAAGTAATGTTTTCAATTTTTCCTGCGATGAAGAGTTCTCTCGATAATGATTACATCAATTGATAGACAGAGTTTCCCCAAGATATGTGCATATTCTTATTACAGGTAACAAAGACTCGTCATGGTCAACTCTCTTGGCTTGAAAACCAGTTTTAAAAAGGGGGGGTGTGGGTGGTGTGGGTGTGTGTGTGTGGTGTTGGTGGTGTGCACTTCTGGGTGCTGTGGGGCTCGTTTTGGGGAGGCTGCGTTTTTGGTACGTGGTATTCCCTGTTTGATATTATTTTTGTTTTTATGATTATTTACATGTGCAAATATATTGAAACCCCATACTTCACATCCATTGTGAAGAATGTAAGATATCGGAACGTTGCATTTTTTTCAAATACATCACGAAAGTATCATGTCAACTGATATATTAACATCAATTCATCTAATTGCTTTAAAATTTAAATGGATACCCAATAATGCTAAGGATTGTGTAGTATTTCAGTCATTGCTGCATATTTTATTTTAAAGTACATTAAGTATTTTTGTTATGGTACGTTATGCTATAGCTTTCAGTCTCAGGGTCACATTTTAATGATCAGAAGGTTGACGTTGACAAATAAACTTATTTTATTTGTAATGCAAATGTAAAGTTTTGCTTTTACTACCTGCTGTGATGAAGATGTCTTGCCAGATGACAGTATCAATCCGATGACAGAATGTAGCTATGGTTTTAGAAGACATTTTCCAAATAGTTTGTATTCCATTCAACTCTTTGATTTTAGACAGGGATTTTTGAGAAGTAGGTGATTTAGCTGTGAAGACTGATTGAAATTGTTTATTCAGTATGGTATTTTTGCTTGGTCTCCTGTATATAGTTAATTGTGTTTTTGAGTGATTCAGTTCCAACAGAGTTTTGTTTTGAGTGTTTAAGTAACGAGTACAAGTGTTTTGTTCTTGCGGAGTATCGCTGTTTACACATTCAGGATGTCTTCAAGATAGTTCTGGTACGCTTTTTGTTTCTTTTCTGCATACTACGTGTTTAAGGCTGAGATAGTGATCTTTAAATTTATTTGAGTTATGACTCTTGCATTTTTATGCTTTATCCCGTTTTCTATATAGGCGTTTAAGGTTGACCTTAATCCAGGGAAGTTTATTTTGACGATGACCATTTGGATGGGATAAAAATGTAGACCAGTTCCTCTATGGAGCTGGAAATTGTTTGCCAAAGTTCTTCTATGGAATCCTTGATATTATTTGTGACTTGGTAAGGGAGTTATGAAGATTTGTTATATGCCTTGAACGTCTTTTACATAATAATCCGTATACGTAGGTTACGAATTACATAGAAACGACAGTTACCGTATGAAAATACGTTTTGTCTGTATGCTTTAAAGGCTACGCCGACAGCTCCAGAAATTTTAAAACTCAGACGTCTGAGGCAAATGCTGACACTTTTAGACAACCTTGAAATGACTTTGGACACGATTTTAACAGGTTTGAAAATGATCATTTTAACAACGTTCGCGTACAGGCCCCTGTTGGATCGTGTTTTGAGCGCGTGCAATTATGTTTTTTATAGACATAAAGCAGACATATCGTTCTCAAACCCATGTGTATTGACATCTTATGAGAATGCTTAAAATCGACCTCTCATTAGCAAATATTTTAAAAAACAAATCCATGTGCAGGTTAGTAGACAGGGTGACCCTTGCACCTGACCTCTGTAGGTAGGCTAATACAAGTTCTACTTTCATGTTACAGCTCAGTCTGTTTGCTAACGTATACAACACGCGCAGTAAACCGAAAGTAGCATAATGTGATGTACAGTGTTTACAAAAAGACATGCGCGTCTGTCGAGTGTGGAACGAAATATGACGGCTATGCGAAGGATATACAAGGAAATTCAGTTTTTACGCTAAAGTCCCATGTTTGTTTCTATTTCAACAACTGGAAAACACTTAACAGGTGAAATAATCCCGAAACACGGGTCTTACATAATTTTCTATATGTGACCTAAGACCATCCCATTCAGTTATTTTGTATAGGTTGATTTCGCGATGTTTTTGTACCTTCATTCGGACAAAAGTGTTTGTGTCAACCAGGACAGAATTGTGAAAAAATAAAGTAACATAGGTCTGCATCAACTATTTCATTCGTATAGTGCTAAGGTTTTAGCCTGGACTCAGATTATATCTTGTCTGGTTTGGTTGAATTGAGCAGATAACTAAGTTCTTGTTTTTTTTCTACAATTGACCTACAATTAATGATTTGGACTTTGAGTTACCTTATTATATTATTTGTATGACCTTTTTGGGGCTTAGGATTAGGCTGTGGTTGAAGATGGTAACGTTTACATGTGGATATATGGGCCATGTGGAAAGATAGGTTGCTCATGTTTGAGGTATCCATATTTGCGAAGGGATTCAACGGTGTCCAAAGAAATCCAAACTTGAGGCATAACTAGTTGTAACATTCATGTTTTCACAAAGGGAGCACTTCCAGACTTCAACATCAGCTGTTGAGTCTCTGCGTATATCATTAAGAGAGTCATTTATATTCTGGCAGACCATACATGTGTCACACTGGACGCCTCTGCAGCTCCAGCCGACGGGCTGATGACAATTACCACAAGGGAAGACTGTAGAATTACCTTCAAGGTATATGTTTGATTGTATTGGACCTGGCCTGCTCAATATCAACAGACATAATAAGGTTTGGTTTAAAGCACATTTTACCTTTCCTTTTATAGTTTGAGGCGTTTATTGAAAACTCGAGGGCTGGGTAGATGTTTCCGCTAGAAGGGGACTGCTGAAAACCTCTTTACTAGATGACAAAGCACATGTAATAATAAACAGGACAACAAAAGTAAACTTATACATGCTAAAGGAAGATGATCTGGGGAAAGTATTCACTACCTGTATGGAAAAGAGAACACAATTTGAATATTTCAAAATTTACAATAATGAAAAGTTGCGTTAAAGTTCAATTCGGGTCTGTTTGGTTCATGGAGAACTCTCATGTTGCTAAAAAGAAGTAGAGTATTTCTCATTCACTAATTCATTAGACCGGCTTTAATAACTTAGAATACTACTGGAGTGAAACACTGGATTTATACCATGTCATGACATATTACGCTTAGATCTTTATCTAATTGCTCCATCCTTTCATAATGCAAATTGATCAATTTCTCAAATGTATAAAAGCGACAAAATCAAAAACACATGCTGACATTAAATGAAAGGCTATCGAACTTATGCCATAACCATTCCTTGGACCAGAGATAAATTATCAGCTTGACGTACCAATGTGAGGTTTTAAAGATCTAAAAGCCATTCGCTTAATTCTTTGATTTCTTTTAAGTTAATTCATTCATTTGCTGCCATAAGCCAAACTTTGTTTCAGACAAGCATTTCTTTTATACACCAAGACACTTCCGAACTTAAAAGTTATATAAAGACATGTAATCATATGAAATAATGGAACACAGAATTCTGAAGCTTAAAACTTCAACTCCATTTTGATGTGAATGAGTAAATGTAAATGTAAAGTGTCTTATGACTGTCAAATTTTTAATACTATCATAGCTTACGCATACTTCTCGAATCTTGATAAAGCGAAATTCCTGATAGGTGGGTCGATTTCTGGGCACGATGTTTTTCTTACTTATAAAACATGAAAATGCTTATAGGATATAACATGCTCCGGATATAAGGAACAAATTGTAATGAACCAAAGGAGCTCGTAAAATGTGGAGTTTACTGTACATAATTCAATTAATTGATTAAAAATGTAATTACAAAAACGTTTTAGTAATATCTTTATGTTTTTGTGATACATATATTTAAGAGTCAGTAGTGTTCGGCTTTCAGCATTATAAAGCTTGCTGGTTGGATATTTACTCAAATACAATATAATTTTTAAACTATCTATAGATCCTTTCCTTACAACAGCTTCTGAATATCATGTCCGTCTAAAAACTCTATTCTCTTCCATGAGCGTTCATACATGAACCATTACAATATGCAGCCATAAGGGGCATACATTAACAAAAAATATTTTTGTATGACAAGATCATTTTACTTGTTAGTAGTACCTCACCACAGTTCTCAGGGGAATAAACATCAAAACCATGGATTCAACAACCAACTTCTGAAAAGTGTGGAAAAGGGGAACTATCGAAATACATGAATCACTAAATACGACCTAGTTGAAATATTTTAACAGTATTATAAACAAATATTGCATGCAATTATTGACTTATTAGTAACCCTCTTGTCAGAGAAAGATAAATTTCAAATCACAGTCAACAACAGAAACAAGTCACCCTGGAATTTCATCTTCCTGATTTGACAGCATAACACATTTGTAAACTTACTTCAGGATGACAATTTCGTCCACGTATAAGACATGTGCCGTAGGAATCATATCTCTATGTGCCTCTATAAGCCATAGGAAAGCGTTTAATGCACTTTGAGTAAGGTATTTTTCAGTTAAGCATAAGACAGTGTTTATTACAGTTAAAAAGTGTAATATCTATTATTGCCAAATATTGTCTTGCTTCATTTCAAAATATAGTAATGACAACGCTCTTCTTTTGCAGAAATGATAATTTACCTCCTTCATGAAATGTTAATTTCAGCCATGCGACATTTTTGTGAGGACATATCAAATATTGTCGTGCTTCATATCAAAATATAGTAATGACAACGCTCTTTCTTTTGCAGAAATGATAATTTACCTCCTTCATTAAATGTTAATTTCAGCCATGCGACATTTTTGTGAGCACATCATATAGATGAGGATTTCTATATTTTACTTTCCTGGCATAAACAGCTCAAAATCTCTCGGCCAAAGATTTGTCAAAATAGAGCCTTTTATATATCATTCTATTAGTTATAAACAATCGCCAACGTCGCACAAATTAAGTGTCATCACATATATATAACGTACCCTGCAGGTTACCTGTACATAGGTTGTTGAGAGCTTCTCAGTATTGTCTTCTTATATCTGATTTCTACTTTGGCCAATATTGGAAGCATTTCGATAATGTGTCGTTTATTAAAGCACATCAGTTGAAGTCAGCATGGCAGTTCTCTTTCGTCAGTTCTGTTGCACTAAATATAGAATAAATGACAATCAGTTTGCAAGAGTATGTATTCGACTGTAGACTACTAGTAATTTTAAGCTGTCGTTAAATCAGTGTCAGTCAGTAAGCTATGTATGGTTATAGTCAATTTATAGTCATACTAAGCTTGTCAGAGAACGTCACCTTATATCAGTCGATCAAGGAATTAGATACTCTGTCGTTAAGTAGAGTCATTTGGTTGATCAATTAATCACAAAGAGTCGGTGAGGTGAACATTTGGTTTCAATTTAATGAAAATGCATTGAAGCGTTTAGGCGATATGGAGTGAACAATAATTGTTACGGACGGACTGATGAACTGACCTAATCTCCATACATTTTATAAATATGTCTGGTATTGTCTTTGTTCCTTGATAAAAACTCTCATGAGAGCTGAACAAAGATTAATCTCTGCATGAGTCATAAATCACTGTCAGTTGTATATTAAATATCACGTATGTGGTGAGGCAAAATTAGCTACAAACGAAATGAAGGATGGCACACGAATCCATTAACATCCCTAACCCCACTTTCCTGCTGTGAGAAAAATTGAAGTGCCTGCTGATAATGTTACATTCATCAAAATGCGGACTTTGTCCAAGGAATGTCGATTAGGCATATGGAATAAGGCATTAGATAGGATCATAATACTTAAGATACATTAAATTATAAAACGTCAAATCATTTGTTAGGCAATGCAATGCTTCCACTTTCATATACGAGGGCCATGTTAGGCATGGCCATCATCCGCATAGTGTTCTTTCTATGATCAAGAAATTTGAGAAGAGAGGAATGGATATGGTAAAGGTTCTAGAGAATGTCCTCCGGAAAAAAAGTGTAACAGACACACGGACTCACGGACGGAGGCCATTACTATATACCCTCCGCCTTAGTGGTTTCTGTGTTCGATGATTGGAACTAAATTCAGAAATCGGATACTCTCAAGACCTCTACATTTTGATAAAAAAGATGAAAGACTCGCCGTCCTCATCACCCTTGGCATTCAAAGTAATTGCTTGACTATTGACAGGTATATAACATGTGTATATGTTTTCAGTAAACTTTAAAAGAAAACCAATACTTCACATTGAATGTTAAGAATTGGAGATGTTACAGAGTTGCATATTTTCAAAAACATTTCATACTGTGATAGCTATTTATTTGCCTGATTATAAGCAGGCAGTATTCCTCCAAGGAATGTAAATTTTGCTATAACAACAGTCATACGATACTATTTTTTCAGATACATCAAATGAAAGAACGTTAAATTATTTCTTATGGAAAGTAATGCTTGATTGAGATGTTTGTGCCTATTGATCCCACAGCCATTGACATAAACGCAACATATTCATATATTCCCGGTGATATTTAATGGTACATTTGTAACCCTATACTTTACATTTACAGTTTAAGGCTAGAGTCATGTTAGAGTCATATTTTTGCAAATGCACACGTTATTTGTTATGAAATGTTATTCGTTTATTTCTTGATGGTGGTAATGTAAGAGACGTAAGGTCTTTTCCATTTTAGTAAAAGTGATCTATAAAAAAAAATCTGCAAATGTTAAATAGATTAATATACAATATGAAAGTGAATAAATGAAAGAAAAATGAACATGAACACAATTTAAAGCTTACACTGTTCTTGAAGCAAGTGTTCATATCTGCGCCTAATTGAAATGTTGGACCCTGAGAGTCCTTTCTTTTTGTCCGTTGCAAACGAAACGCGAAAGCCTTGATAAAGTATGGTATAAAAACAGTCAATGGGCATAAGTAAGTTATACGCAATATTGAAGAAACTAAAATCAGATTCATGCCTTGAATGTGAAAAAAAGAAAAAAATGTTAAACGAGAATAAAATGTACCAACATAATTTAACCTTTCACTGATATCAAACTCCACTTCTTGAATTGTAGTTCAGTTCCAGTAATGAATGGTGTTAAAAACCAATCCGGCTAATTCATCAAAATTGTGTGTGAAATTAATGAAACACCACTACAATAATGAATGAAAGCTAACTGGAATTGGTCTAGCTAAAATGTCCGGTACTGCTCTTCATCCACAGGCGTCAAAACCTTTTATCGAGATCTTTGTGGTACTTGTAGTTACTTTCGGTGATGATGATAAAATGCCTACCAGGCTAATTCATCAGAATGGTCATAAAGAATGAATTCTTGGTGGGACTCAAAATATTTTCCTTGTTGCTTATTGAGCTATTCTTAATAAAAAATGAAACTGAAACACTCCATTGTTCAATAACTGCCAGGACACTAATGTCTGTTTCTGGTTTTTTAGCAATATCCGACTTTTCAACCAAGAACGTTCAACATCAGTCTGTGAATGTGGTGACAACCTCATGACAATTCCAGGACTGTCTGCACAACACAATGTTCCAATAAATTAAGTTACACTTACTGGCCCTAAATCTTTCAAATGAATCCATTTCCAATGTTTAATGGTGCCGTTTCAATGGTCCCGTCAACCAAATCTTCAAAGTCCGTGAATGAATCAATTTCTGCTGTCTGCTCTCAGGGGAGGTCGTGTCCCTCTTCGTCGGATTTAAGACGGTTCAAGAGAATCAAGGACTGTTTTAGTTTCCGATTGTAGTGAATAAATGCACTATGTTTTTTTTCTGTTCCAGTTGTAAATCCAGAAAAACTTGACAGTTCCGCTTAACTTTCACTTCTTGTTTCTCACTGACAATCTACATTTCTATCGTTATTTTTACAAAAATTGATAAACTTATCTTGACAAATGTATAATTCCGTATTAGTCCTTCGTATACAGTCAACCCTATGTTAAAGACCACCCCCGAAAAGAGACAACCCTGCGAATAAAACCAGCAAGATGATCACCGTGCACTATTCATATATAGTAAACACACCTGTGAATAAAGACCACCTGCAAACAAAGACCAAATTTGTAGCTTCCCAACAGTGGTTTTTGTTGACAGGTTTGAATGTATGTAAAAAATAGGGAATTACTGCTTTGATCGACCTTCTAGGGTAAATGCTATTATAATACATGTAAACAAACAGTCGCTTTACATTCAAAAAATAATTATGTAATCAATGATTACTTTCACCGTGATTTTACTTTAATATGACTTTGAAATCTTCATCTTTAGTTAATAAGCTATATAGTAGGTTGATGATTCGCTTATCAACGAACTTTATTGAAATCAGTAATTTTGCTGGGAATAAGTCTCTTGAAGAATGTAAAACAATATGTATATCGTATTAAGAGCACCACTTTGAAAGTTTAATATAGATCAAATTTAATCCAATACGGCAATGGCAAAATTATTTTAGGAATCAAGATTTTCTTAAATCTCAATATTATGGATAGAAATTTTAATAAAAAGTGACACTCATTTTTAATGACAGTCATTTTGCATTTTACAAGATCTGAAGGATTCTATATATCAATGTGCGTTTAATGCATAGTTTGCAAAGCATAGTAATCTAGACAATGCAACTCTATAACCGACACTCTGAATGTAAATCACATACTTTGAAACATAAAACTAGGTTCACAACAAAGAATAAGTGTCAAATTTACGCCAAATTTAGATCTGAAAACCATTGATCATAAAAGCATAAAATCATATTTTGAATGTGTGCCTTCGGCACTGAAACATGATTTTGTTAAGACGCAAATCTAATGTAAGCTTTAATCTATTAGACAGATTCTGACCGCTAATATTTTATATGAAACAATATCATTTTCATCGCAATTTGAATAATGTGTACATAATACAGTAAGGGTACTTATTAATAATTAGAGCAAAACAGTATATAATCATTTTATCTTACGTGTTACAACCATTGGATACTCTTCCAAAGTCACCTTAACAATGTAGCATTCGTTGCTTGTTGTCTTATTTGCATGGTGTTTTTTAAGAAATGTCTTAATTGTCTCTCTATATCAAGAGCTTTATGGAAACTCCACACTTTATATTCAAATTTTAAGATTGGTTAGATGACAATGAAATACTGTCGACTTTTTCAGAATTATTTCACGTGTTTATATGAACACTTGCATATTTTCATAATTCATATGTGTTCAGATGTATCATTTTAATAAAGCGTCAAATTATTTTGTAAGGAAAATGATGCTTTCGTTGCCCGCTGTGACAAAGATTTCTGTACCTGATTCAAGGTAACAATAGGGAGACAGAGTTACTCCAAATATGATATATTTGTTATAGTCTTTAATTCAATGTAACAATAAGGAAATTTAATGCTTTCATGTTTGTTTCCTTCTTTACATAACCTTATAACAGAACTGAACTAATAATATATGCTACTTTTTCATTCATGCTCTATTGCATTGGATTTTGAATATTTCATCAGACAAGGACGCATTTGGATAATTGCCTCTATATTCACCATCAAATTCTTGGTTCAAATTGCCGCAATGCACATGTCAGATGTATCTGTATACAATGTTAACTTTTTAAATTTCGTATAGCCGAACCTGTATATTAAGGAAATATGTATTATAGTGTATATGTATATTGCATTTATAAAAGCATAATGTTGAAGTGATAGCAACAATAATGTGAAATGAAGCTAAGTCAGAATACGAACCTGTGACCTTCCCAAAACTGATCGGAGAATCTAGCAAGGGTTTAAGAAGATAAAGAACGGAGCAGTTTTTTTACCTTGTCCTTTAGCCGTATGACCCAAAATTAAAATATGCACAGTTGATCTTGATACTGATGTTTCCTTTAAAGTTTGATAGAAGTCCAACAAGGGTTTTGACAACGAAGAGCGGACAAGGTAAAGTGAACAGATGGAGGGACGGATCTACAAATTTGCAGTTGTGCGGCCAGTCTTTTGCTCTCTCTATTTGTTTATTTAGCAAAATTAGGCTTAAAATAGTCATGTAAGCAAAACGGAATAAAAGACATCAAAGAGAATTTTCTGCTACCGATTAGAATTTTTTGGAATGGACAGACATGGCATGAGGCAAGGGGAAATGATATGATTCACCTTAAATTGGATGGTCTTAGATATGAAATACTATATCTATCGGAATAAAAAAAAGCGCATCTAAATCACAAGCGTAACAATTTCCTAAATTAAAAATGAGTACTGCATCAAGGGAGTGACTCTTAGCAACAAAGGAACAAGCTCAAACATACAGTAATAGACTTTGCATAACCAACCGTAAGAGATAAACGACACAATTTTTCATGGAGACCTTAACCGTGCATTTACCTTCAAAATAATACAACGAATAGACCTAAACTACTTTACAGCTTCTATTGAAATCTCTATTATTAAAACACATAAACATACATTTACCTTAGAGAACTTTTCTTTACAAATGTTTGTAGCATTCATTGTTTAATTAGATAAAACAATAAAAGTGAAAAGGTCTTTTACATTTGGCAATAATCCACCAAAAAAAAATATGTACATAAAGACAGGAGTGCATTTATTTGTAAAGAACACTTTATTTCCATTGCTAATAAAGAAGACTGAATGCGACAAGGTAAAGTTAGCATATCAGACCGCAAAACATGTCCGTTAACATTTTTTTACTACCTACCAAATATAAAGCAATTGAATCCAAGTAATGGAAGTATAAACATAATTCACATTTCGGACCATCTGATGATAGAAATAATTCCTTTAGTAGACACAGTTTCTTTGCAAACTATAATCCGATTTTATATAAGTTAACACCTGATATTCCTTTCTTCATCCAGTAATTATCCATTGCCTGAATATAATTGCAATCAAAACTCCGAATTACTTTAGTTGACGTTATACTAGAAACTGTATAAGCTAATGCACATCAACAATATCGAGATGTTCAATTGCAGAAGATCCGCCTTGTTCCGCCTTTCTCTTATTTTGAGTCACACCTACTTTGATTAGCATTTCACGATCAAATGTATGGATACATTTCATACTTTCTTACTGCAATGTTAAGCTATGAATGATATAATAACACGTCAACTTTGGTAACAGCTGTGTGGCTATTTACTTAATAAATATTTCTGTCTTGAAAGACATTACGTGGGAAATACATTTTTATGTTTATCTGTATAATAGTTATTCGAGCACAACAGGTTGAACAACTCAAGCAGTAAAGACATTTGCTTGCCTTACAATGAAATTGTTTACATTCAAATTTTAAATGATGTAAAATTTAAAGTGGTATTCATTCTTTCTATTAACACCGAGCCTTTTATAATTTAACATTGATTGTAAAGTGTTTTGAATGAACGTTTATACGAAATGTGAAGTTTTAACGGCATGGATTTAATATATGCATTATATAATTCAAGCTATTCTACAAATATTAAAATGAGCATGTTCATTTTATACAGAACAATTTAAGCAATTGGAAAACATTTAGCAACCAAAACAAACTTTTGTAAGAAGTACAAGACAGCGTTTATTTCATCATGGAAAACCAAACCGAGCATTTACCATTGTGCTTTGGGGATTTCTTCAGCAACAAAAACGAAAAACCTCTTATTAAAGACAAAGTCACGGATATTTTTCGTGTAGATGTTATTGCAGGGTAGAGCGTGCCTTTATTACCGGATCGTAAGAACATTGATCGGAATTTGGAATTTTTACAATGTTATAACATATTAAGAAAACATTAAGTTAACTCGAATCGTGTAATTTTGAAGGATACGGATATATCATTCAAGAAGCAATCACGCAAATGGAACGTTTATTTACAACATGAACAGTAACCAACAACGCTAAAAATCAAACAGTCAAATAAATTTTGTCGCGAAGTATGCGAAATATTGACTTTGATCTCCGTCGGATTTTTATTTGTTACTCAATTTGCACTCCGACGGAGTTGTTTTCTTTTTCATGAATTCACGTGAAAGGTGTGAATCTTTGACAGTGTCGCAAAGTATGCGAATTATTGACATCGATCGCCGTCGGATCTTTCTTTGTTACATAATTTTGTAATCCGACGGAGTAGGTTTCGTTTGATAATTTACGTGAAAAGTGTGAGTCTGTGGCGGGAATGTTTTTATAAAAAATAGTTAACGATTCTTTAGTGAAGCAGGTTTTTTAGTTTTGCATTTTGTTAAAAGATGGATTAAAAGGTAAATGTTTGAGAAATTGCTATAAAACGATAGCTTTGGATATAGAATTAAAACAAATAGATGGATATATTTGTTGTAGTGTTTTATAAAAATCAGTTCAACAAGTACATTATCTTCAGTGTGGATTTGAAAATTCTGCCACACATTCTGACACTGACACTCTTTGAGAATTAGCAGAAATAACACAAGAAAATCTTTATGTGATAGATTAAAGTTGTTTCATATCAGCATCTATTAACAGTGCAAAACTATTGATGTAAAAAAACAAATGTGATACTACGGATTCTATATCATTGTCAAAAGAGGAAAATAATTATATCCTAGGACCAATATTTCATGGTTATTTGAGTTTCATTCGTTACAATTACATTTACATTACAGCACTAAATAAAGGCGCATAATCCAGTTCAGTCTTCGAAGTACATCAAAGCATATCCGTGAAAATGTACACTTGCGAATTAAACATAAGAAAGCATAGAAAACTCGGAACTTCGGATTAAGTATTGTCGTATTGTCATGGTTTGATATTTGGAACTAGTAAAACTGGGAGATTTAAACAAAGGAAACTTTACATGTGCGATGCTAGACTCCTTCATAGAGAGTTTCATTTTCTTCCTGACAAATTGTTAAACATACCAATAACAATATGACGTTTGAATCTGATTTTAGATCACAGCCTTTACTTCACATCAAAGACGTTAGAGCTTTATTTTGGTTTGAAAAAGTGCAAATATTTTAAATATTACGCCAATCTGAATTCTGCGTTTTGAAATTGTACATGCTCTGAGGAAAATGTATTTGTATGTGTTAACGTCTTCTTTTTCTGTAAGGATTTTTAATGTTATTTATAAAGATTCAAGGTGCACACTAAGCTGATTGTCCGAATATTAACATGAGATATCTAATAGGTCAGTAATTTTGTCAGCTTGAAAATAGACATTTTGCCTCTGAAGATAATTCGCAGGAGTTTTGTACTGCTCAAGCTGAACTGGAGTTAGATTATCTGGTATTAAAGTTTATTGTCAATTCTTAAGAATTGATGAAATATTACTTAAGAAATGTATGTGTTTATGTGGTAACGAAAAACATCGTTAAATTAGTATTCAACTGTTTTCTGTTAACCGTTAGCTATCAATTGCTTATATCTTTATGATATCTATTATTCAACTTTTGACGAATAAAGGGAGCAAACATTCACGCCCTTAGTTTTTTATTTATACAAGTATGTTCCAGTTAAGTCCCTTTTAGCGATAAAACCATGGGCATGAACATATATTTGTAATTTTCTATTCACTATTAGTTGTGAATGCGTTGATGTGAATATTTGCTATAGGTCTTGTTTGCATAATTACAAATAAAATAAACAGTATGTCGAGTGACAGCTTTTAATTATTGTAGCAGCATGCCGGAACTTGTCGAAGGGTCACGTTGGGTGCGATCATACCCATTTTTGGGCGAAAGCTACATTTTGTAAAACAAATAATTCAGCTGTGTCCTAAATCCTTCCTTTCTCAATAATAAAAGAGGATATATTAAAACATATCCTCGGTTGTTAATTTCACGATTAATTATTGCAAATTGATCACAGTCAAGTAAAGCAAGGACGCGTTTATGTGTCCTGACGGCCACGAGGCAAATGTCCTCCAATTTCCAAAATTGTCAATAATCCAGTCAAAACATTGAAAGATACAGTGAAATGATATTGAATGTTATTGTGCAATTCATCACCTCTTACAGTAAGTAACAATCACAAAATGTGAACACTGAATGCCTATGTCGATAGCATAACTACATAAGAACGACTAAGGCAAATGAGAGCCTGTCATCAATTGCGCTTATCTATGTATAGTACCGTTATTCTTTTATTTTTGGCTTCCGTTAAAGCAATAACATAATTAAAGAAAGAAAAAATCTAGCATTCATATTACACACATTTTGCGGAGTAAAACATATTTTGACTTAATTCCTCTGTATACGCGTGAAGTAGGAAAGCATGTCTTCAAAGCTTTTGGCGAAAAAAGAGATAAAGCCCAAAATACTGTTTGTTCTAGAAAATAATTGAAAATGCAGGAAATTGTACCATTTCATCGACGAATTTCCTAATACTTCTCCCCTCCCGTCCCCTTCCCCTTCCAGCCAACCCGGTAATGCCGTGTTTCCAGCAACCCCTGTTATAATTTTAAACATGCAACTGCGGAGTTTTGAAATGCTGCAAGCAGTCGTAGACGAATACAGTTAGACAGCTTACGGTAAACTATGTACTTCCACCCGTCGGTAACAATTAATTAAATGCATATTTTTGGTAAGATTCTCTTGTTTGTCTAAAATGGCACTCGAAAGAAAGCACCATCACTTTTAGAGGGACTCAGTCCCTTAACCCCTTGGAACCAAGACCCAACTAGAGTTTGCATCCTATTAAACATTCCTAGTTTCGGCCATGAGGGATGCATGCATTTTTGAAAATATTAAATTCATATTCATTGAAACGTTGCAATTTAGGAAAAGTAAGGTTATTAAAGTAGTTTCCTTATGACTAAATAAAATTGATTTACAAATAAGAAAGCGATCTTTCAATCAAACTTATATTTTATACCAAAAGTCGTCTTTTGAAACATAAACTCATATACGAAATAAAAAGAATAAAACGTTAAATAAAAGTGTATTATAATAAAAATTTAATATTAAAATAAACATGCTCGGTTAAATGTTTTACATCAAGGGATAGTAACATATCAGTTGCTGTTATAAAAGATATAGAAGTCTGAAAGAGTTGTTTCCCTTCGATTGAAATATACATTCGTTTAAGTGGTATAAAATCGATCTTAAAGAGTTTGCAAATCTTCAGAAACAATCACTGCATATACCCTATACTATTTTACCCCCACCCCCCTTCCTAGATCCCCCACCCCCTTTAAATGAATATAAAGATTGTAACAAAACTATTACAAATGCATATCAACATCAGGCGACAAGAGTCATGAAAAAAGCTCAGCATTGGCTAGAAATTTCACATTTTCACATAAAAGTTAGAGATAATTTCAACCCAATTCTTTAGTTAAGGATACATCTTTTATAGACAAATGTCGAAGGCAATACAGAAAAGAAAACTCTTCCATTTACTTGTCCCAGTTAATGTCCAAATGAATAATTTATTTGCATTAGGGAAACTCTGAATCATTTCAGGCTGTCATTATTGCATTACTCCACTTTCACACAAAGGAGAATAACTCTCGATGGACAATGCAGTTACGCTTTTGATTAGAAATGGGCATCACTCTTGTGCCAACGTCTAGCTCTTCGATGTAGGTATAACTAACGATTGCGTTTCCTAAAAATATGAAACATCACAGTCAATAAGCGTCTAAAAGCGTCTAAAATATGTCATAGTCATTAAGCTTGTTATGCGTAAAGAATCATTATAATAGATAGAATTCAAAACCACAATAATTTATAGTATACATTTTATGCATTTTATACATTTTGTGCATATTATTGTACATATATACATTTTATGCGTTCTATACATTTTATGCATTTTATGCATTGTATACATTTTATACATTTTATACATACTATACACTTTATATATTTTATACATTTCATGTATTTTATACATTTTATACATTTTATGCATTTCATACATTTCATACATTTTATACATTTAATAAATTTCATACTTTTTATACAGTTTCGTCCATTTTATCCATTTTATCTATTTCATGCATATTATACATTTTATACATTCTATACATTTTATGCGTTCTATACATTTTATGCATTTTAGCATTTTATACATTTTATACATACTATACACTTTATGTATTTTATACATTTTATACATTTTATAAATTTTATACATTTTATACATTTCATGCATTTTATACATTTTTTACATTTTATACATTTTATACATTTTATACATTTTATACATTTTATACATTTTATACATTTTATACATTTCATACATTTCATACATTTTATACATTTCATACATTTTATACATTTTATACATTTTATATATTTCATACTTTTTATGCATTTTATACATTTTATGCATTTTATACATTTTATACATTTTATACATTTCATACATTTCATACATTTCATACATTTCATACATTTTATACATTTTATACATTTCATACATTCTATACATTTCATACATTTTATACATTTCATACATTTTATACATTTCATACATTTTATGCGTTTTATGCATTTTATACATTTTATACATTTTACACATTTTATACATTTCATACATTTAAAAATTCATACATTTCATACATTTTATACATTCCATACATTTTATACATTCCATACGTTTTATACAGTTTCGTCTATTTTATACATTTCATGCATATTATACATTTTATACATTCTATACATTTTATGCGTTCTATGCATTTTATACATTTTATACATATTATACATTTTATACATTTTTACATTTTATAAAACTCATACATTTTATACATTTTATAGAATTTCTTTCATTTTATACATTTTATTTATTTACATTTCATGCAGTTTATACATTTTCATACATTTTTGCATTTTCATTATTTTTATACATTTTACATTTCAAGCAATTCATACATATGATACATATTATCTTATACATTTTATGCATTTCATACGTTTTCATACATTTTATAAAATAAAATATGCATTTTATGCATTTTATGCATTTTCATACATTTTCATACATTTTATACATTTCAATACATTTTATGCATTTTATACATTTTAATACATTTTATGCATTCTATACATTTGCATTAATGTTTGCATTTTATACATGTTCAGACAGTCATTCATTTTATCTGTTTTATGCATTTAATACAGTTTATGCATTTTATGCATTTTATACATTTTATACATTTTATGCATTTCATCTGATACATTATATACATTTTATACATTTCATCTGATACATTATACAGTCAAACTTGTATTAAGAGACCGCCCAAGGGAAAGGCCAAAACCGGTCGCTTAATAAAATGGTCTCTTAATACAAAGCATCACCGGAGACGGCAACCGTTTCCCATAAAGTCGTGCTTTGTCACGTCGTTATTTTCCAAAAATAGTTTGTACTTGAAAGTACCGAAAGTCGATAAATGCCCGACAATTAACACATGCGGACATAAAGATGGACGATAATCCTTACAAGATTTTAAATCTCCGTACCAAATTGGGGCTTAAAATGCACCTTTGAAGCGGTCAGTTTCCATAGAAATGATATGTTTGCACATAAATGGTCGCCTAATACGAACAAAAGACCAATTATTTGTCGCTAATTACTGGTCGCTAGTCGCGTTAGACAAAATTCGTTTAATGCAATAGCAAAACAGTGTAAACACACTCGGGGGGATTCCAAAGCGGTCACTTAAGACAAAGGTCGCTTAATACACGAGGTCGCATTGGCAAGTTCGACTGTATACATTTTACATATTGCATACATTTTCATACATTTTCTGCAATCTAATAGATTGTCATACATTTCATAAGTTTCGTACATTTCATAAGTTTTGTACATTTTATACCATACATTTCATACCTGAATATGCAATCCCGACGTTAATGTTGTCAAATAAATGACGACGCATGCAACACCTATTTCGCGCTAATTATAAATTAACTTCTATTTTATGCTTAAACGTCATTTAAAATTTAGAGCATTTGTGTGGGCAAGTACCCAAAGGTATATAATAAAAGGGTAATCATCATAGGAATGTGATCCAGAAACCAGATTGACTCTCGTCTCGGTCCGCACTGGTATGATCCGATACACGACCCGAGCAAATCCGGCATTCTGGATCGCATTATAATAATAGTTTCTTTCATGAGCACGCGGTTCAGATCGAAATATCCGTCACCGAGGGTAACTGTTTTGGCGGGAACGAGGCTCGAGGTGACAGATATTTCCATCTAAACCAAGTGTTTCATGATAGAAACTTGTTCTTGCATACCGTCTTGCACTTTAAACAGATTCCTTAATGCGAACTTATCGAACTGATACATTATGGTATAAAAACAAGCGATATTCACATGCTTTGTTTGGAGAAGTGACGTCACAATGTTTATAATAACGTCACAAGTAACTCACGCGAGTCATATTACATGGGGGATATGTAATATAATAGTTTCCAGTACTGGTGAAAAATACGGATACCCCGATCCGGTATGCAAGAATATTAATAACCTTATTGTATATTAAAGGTCCCATTGATTGAAAATTTCACCTGTTAATATTTTGTAAGCCATTTGTTAATTAAGTGCACTGAACCCAGTTGGGCGGAAATTTTCGACAAGAAACGTGTTTATAGGGACATAAATCACCAAAACAAATTGGCCGGTATTTCACCGAAACGCAAATATTACGATCCTCGGCGACTTCCGTAAAATATCGGAAAAGTTTCCGTGTGACGTCACTTGCAGGACTCGAGAAAGATAAGTTACATTGATTATAGTAAACGAGCACACAAAACTCCGTGTAAAAACACGATTAACTTACTAATTATATTTTTTTTTGTAAATGGGAGGCGCCTGGTGTGTTCTGGGTGGATGCAGCAACAAATGGAGTGACAGAATAAGCGTACACCAGTAACCTTGGGACTGTAATATAAAATGTCAGTGACTAAGACAATAGGGACAAACCGCAGTCGAATGAAGTTTGGGCCCTGGAAAGTCATTCTTATAAAACATCCCGGCGCGACTATCAACCATACATAATACGAATTATATATTATGTTTTTATGGTCGGCCTGGAGTGTTTTATAAATATTAATTTTAGGGTCCGAACTTCATGTGACTGTATGACGAACGTTTCAAAATTCTAGAGTAGCAACTGCGTGAAACGGCCCAAGCGTTGAAAGTCATGCGACATAAAGACAGAAAATGTATTTATAATTCGACCTTTGTATAATGATCTCGATCTATTCAATTTAAGTATTTTCTAAAGGAAAAAGTTTCTTATAACAAGATTTAGACTTTGTTCGTTACAAACGTTTCCAATCTAGAACTTTACTTCTATAACTTAAATCATGTCAAATTACATCATATACGAGGATGTTAGGTTGAAACTTTTGTTACAAAATGTATTTTATTACAGAATATTATGATAATATTTAAGACACATGTTTTTAAGATCTAGTCTTTATAACAAAAGCTGGCATTACATTTAAAATCATTAAAAAAATGTAGAACAAAGGCCCTATATAGAATATAACAGTTACTCTACTAGAAGTTTAACTTACACGGTGCGGAACACTCCAGTAATCCATAAAAGTTTTAAATTCTTAAACAATATCTCGTTTTAACAACGTTGCCATGGTAAATAATTAACGTAGATCTAACCACTGAAGGAATTACAGTTTATCTGGCCTAAGGGCATAAGTCACAACAAAGGATGCGATATGATTTGTTGTTAATTGGCGCCCCGCTGCCAGCAATCTAACTGGTCACACATTATTGCATATTGCACACTGGTCAATTGCATTTGATAATTACACAACAATATACAACAACAAAAACAACAACAATATAGTTTATTAACATGCAAAGTGCCCAATTAAAATTATGAAACCATTATATTTGATTTCAAGTTTCAATCTTGAAAAACATAAATAGAGCTATATACAACTTGATAAAAAGCAATTCAGCAAAAGAAAGTTTCCAGCAACCCTATAAATGTTCAGAAAGTATATCTTTTTGGTTGCCGATGACACATTTTATGTACTCGAATGAAATATTTTTCTTAAAGTGAAATTTGACACGTATTTAGGTAGATATCGCGATTTTAATTATAAAGAGTTTTCAAATAGATTTGCGTCAGAATTGTTTTTAACCAACAAAATCGTGTAACCTATTTTGATTTACATTCTAAATTAAATTGTAAATCTAATTCTTTATACTACCCACAAGAAAACGTGTCATGGAAAATCAAGCTCATCATTTTAGATATTGTAATTAGATCGAGCATTTGTGTTCTCATTTTCATCATCAATGGAAATATAATATCGTCCATATTTGTGTAGTTTGTAACTCAAGTGCATGTGTACATTTAGATCGTTTCGATACATTTGCATGGTACTTTTCTTATACATTGAAGAATGACACATAGATTTCATTTTGATAGAAACAAACAGAAACAGAAGTTGGTGTCATTTGCATATAAAAAAAACTCGACATAACTGCTGTATTTTTATACTTTAATCAAATAGTTTTATAACATTACACGGACTTCGTTCTTTACGTTACGGACTCAAAATATCTTCATCTCTACTCTCTGAAGATGCCTATTAAGATGAAATTATCGCTTTCGTTGTTGTTAGAGTACCTGTTATCGGACACGATTGTACTGCAAGTGACGTCACTCCAGGCTAGCGATTACGAAACTGCCGCTCGTAGGTTTCCGGAAATATTATCGTCACTTTCCGTACAGGTGTGTTTTTTGAGAACTTTATGGACTTACGGACAGGTAACCACTCAGTATTTTTCGTTAAAAATTGTCAAATTTGCATTTGCTGACGAATAATATTCAAATGATAAAAAGAAAATTTTTCAATCAATGGGACCTTTAATATCTTAACACACCGGTTTCACGAGGATAGAAACGGATCCGAATTGTTTCCAAGATGTTACGCCCTAAGCTGAAATCCTGGACATCTACATGCCATGTAATGGTTTAGGTTTTCATGTTTGGACTCCTTGCTATCTGTTTGGCGGTAAATATGAAACATGTAATTATATAAGCAGTTCTTAGTCACTATCTGCTGTAGCAGTCACAGATCCGAGCAACATCGCGAAGATAATCAAAATATACTAGAACACTGCGTGCATCGTCAGTAATTATAGCACGAGACGGGTGAAGACGTAACAGAGAGCCTTCTGACTACAGGGCGTATTGGACTTGTGAACATTCATATGGACATTGAGTTAATGCAGAGATTATTGTGGACATATTCACGAAAAGAAAGAGTCAAGCGTTTGGCCTTACGTTTTCAGGACATGCAAGACCATGTATGCTTATAATATGATTAAAAATTATTTGAATAAATGCCGTGAAAGCTTTTAACTTTTTCTACATGTTTATATCCCTTATGATTAATAACAATTCAGAAAACGAAGAATGGTCCCACTCACAGTAACTAGTAGGGGGAGCGGGCTTCTAGAGTAGAAATGTACATTTATATATGCTGAAGTTTTTCTTGTAGAACATTGCTAAAGTCTTTATTGTGTTAATTTTGCAGTGGGTTCAACTGATATATTAAATATACTATCTAAAAACATGCCTTGCACATTTAAGGTGATCAACAGCTCCAAATTAGTCCGAATAACAAAATGGATAAAATATTGAACAAAAAATGTCAGAATATTCAATGAAATCTATTTTAACTAAAATACACCATAGACCTTACAACCTACATGTATGCATATGCCTTTAAAAAAGATAAGTAAGTTAAACGAATATGATATATTACTTTCAACTTTTAATTCACAATTTAACACCTGGACAGCATTGCGGAAACACATTAAATTATGTTGTACAGGTTTGTTACATACATGTATATATATACGCGTGTTTTGTTTTTAATTTTAATTTTCACAACACTTGACTTAATGAGTAATAATTTTTTTTAATAGAACCACGTGCTGATGTTGTTTCAAGAAATTTCCTTGTTGAATATAACCAAAGAAATGCTTCTCGATTTTTCGAAGACATATCTACATGCCCGACAAATGTCTGGCGCAAGTTTGGATGTCATTAAAATAATGTTTTTTTTTACAATTGGATAATTGGTATTAGAGAATAAATGCTAGTGACGTCATAAATTTGATGTTAACCACACGGACGTTGTCCAGTGCATTTTTGAGGGTCATATCAGTAAAAGCGTTTCTTTTATAGTTTTGCTTAACGAACAATGCTCAATGTGAGTAGTGCTCACTGAACAAGACTCAATGTGAGTAGTGTTCACTGAACAATGCTCACTGTCAGAAATGCTCACTGAACAACACTCATTGTGAAAAGTGCTCACAACAAATACTGAGAAGAGCACACGAACAACACCACCGTGAATGATCGCTGAATAAGGCTCAAGTGAGTAGTGCTCAATGAACAACACTCACTGTGAAGTGTTCACTGAACAATGCTTATTGAACAATGCTCCATGAGAGGTGCTCAGTGAACAGTACTCATTGTGAGTTGTGCTGACTGAAGAATTTCACTGTGTGTAGTACTGAACAATGCTCACCGTGAGAAGTGCCCACTGAAGTGCTCACAACGGAAGTGACGTCAGCGTCATAAAAAGTTTGAAAAATTACGCTCTCTGAAAAGAAAAAGATTTTAATGGTTTAAAAATTCATATGAGACGTAAAAATAAGGATTTTAGTTCAAACTTATAGGAAAACTTAAAACCTATATGAACAAGTGCGTTTTATTTGAAAAAGTACCTTAAATGCAGACTAAATGAAAGATAAATTATCGCGTCAAAGAGAAATTGTTGATAGATTGAAAAGTAAGTTACAAACAATTGAAAAAAGAGCAACTACAGTGATAGACATAGACGGTGGTGTGAATCTTGAAGTGAAAACAGATCATTCCAAGAAAGCGACACAGAGTGAAGAAAATCAGCAGATTCAGGAGCGACAATATGTTTTAAATCGGCCGAAATCATTGATGAAGTAACTTGCCGCTACAGACAGAGAAGAAATGCAGATTTTAGAAACCGGAGGAGGTATTGTTATTGAATTAAACACTGGTCTTTATGAAGTCTTTAAGATTGAATACGACCGTTTTTTTTTGTTCAATAGACATTCCGTACAAATGTGTAAAAATCCCAGTTACAGACAAAAAAGGCAATGGGACGGAAACCATTTACCATATGTATACGTTAAACATGTATCATACCCGGAGTTCCTGTCTAGTGAATGGTAAGAACACGGATCATTTTATGAAGACAGACTTTCCTACAGTTATTCAAACTGTTGAAAACTCTATGCGGAACTCTAGTACGTCTGTACAACAATTCAATACACAAGTTAGAGATGTACTCCTAACTTTTGCAATGTAAGCGATAAAAAAGAAAAGAGAGTAGGCCTTAATGATTGTTCTGCAGTAATGAAAAAAAAGTAAGATAATGCAAGTAATTTGAACGACCAATTCAGTTCTTAAACGATGGAGGAGTTTATAGCTGTACCCTTAGCAGAGACAGTGAACGGAACCCTTGATGTTATTCAATCTTTTGACTTGACTGAAGATGTTACATTGAACGAGGAAAGTTATTCATATACTGTAACAGAAGATGACGAATATAGAGCCCAAGACCTACTGTTTGACCATTCGTGGATGCAAGACTCAATTGCTGAAATTAGAGAGGCTATGCTTTCTATTAAAGTAAACTTAAAATTTCATATAGAGTCAACCTCACTGCAATTTGAACGACTATATGATGAAATAAAATCGATAAAAATCAGTACAAAATGAATACAGAGACTTCAAGAGATCAAACTGAAAATATCGTTGAATCAACTGCTTTAATGAAAACTGAACTTTCTGCTGTATCTTCTAATATACAGAAACGTCTTCAGTCACTCTAAGACACTCTGAAATCTATTCAGAAACAGCAACAACAGCAACAGGTGCAGCAGCAAGTACAGCAACAGGTACAACATCAACAGCAACATCAGCTACAGCAAAAGCAGCAATGGCAATAACAGCAACAGGTACAGCAGCAAGTACAGCAACAGCTATAACAACAACAGCAACATCAGCTTCAGCAAAAACAGCAATGGCAACAACAGCTTCAACAACAACAGCTACAACAGCAACCACAAGAACAGCAAGGGCAACTACACTTACAACAGCAACACTTACAGCAAAAACATAAACAGCAACAGCAAGGGCAGCAACATCTACAACAAAGGTTACCAAGAGAACGACAAGGGCAGCAACAGCTACATCAACAGCTTTAACAACAACAGCTACAACAGCAACCACAACAACAGCAAGGGCAACTACACTTACAACAGCAACACTTACAGCAAGAACATAAAAGCAACAGCAAAGGCAACTAGAGCTACAACAGCAACAGTTAATATAGCAACAGCTACAGCTAGCACATCAACAGCTACAACAAAGAAGGCACCGAAAGAACGGCAAGGGCAGCAACAGCTACAACAACAACAATTACAGCAGCAAGGAGAAAAACAACAACAAAGGCAGTAAGAACTACAGCAACAGAATTATGTCATAAATTCCCCGTCTCGGTTGGATTTAACCTCAGGTAAAATAATCCTACTCGGTTCATCAATACTACATGGAATTAACCCCAAAGGCCTCAAGACAGTCTACTAAAGATGACATCACTATGTACGATTTGAAAGCTTTTAAGCATGCTGTAATTTACGCTGGTGGAAATGACTCATCACAGAATACTGACATTGAATTGTTTGAAGAACGCTACTGTCAGCTTACCGAAAGCATACATAACCAGAATCCGTCCTGTGAAATTTCTTTATGTACTGTTTGTCCCCGAGAAGAAACGGATGTCACAAATTATAATAAGATTATTACGGACATTGCAAAACTCTACAATTTTCAATGTATTAATGTTTATGATGCTTTTACTGACAGCAGTGGCAGACACATCCGACGATATTTCGGCCGAGACGGTATTTTGGGAACTGTGAACAAATGTATTCCGGTTGTGAATGACTTTAATAACATTGTATTTCAACGGCAGAGGAAACCAAATTACAGATCACATTATCGAGGTCAAACTTGGAATCGGTGTAGAAATTGTGAAATGAACAATCATAAAACCACTGAATGCAGAAGAAACTGGACTTGGGCATAAAGCTACATCCGAAGATTTTATACGTAATAACAAATTTAATATTCTTAACGCTTTATGTGAACATTGTAATAATATTCAATGCATATGTAATACCAGTACTGTAATTTCAAAATCAAATTCGAATATGTTATTAGAACACAATAGTTCCAACAAACTAAGCGTGATATTGCAGGAATGTGATACGCAACAAAATAGTGTCACTGTTGACGACTATGTATCTGATTTAGATAGAGTTAGCAATTTAAATACATTGTGTACTTGTAATAAGACATCATTTCAATTTAGCAAGAAATGTATTCATACTGCCAGTTTAAATATTCAGCACATTTTACCGAAATTAGACGAACTTAATATTATTTTGAAAGAAACAAACACAGTTGATATCATTGGACTTAGCGAAACATTTTTAAATGAAAATATACTTAATGAAAATATTGTTATGACAGGTTATAATATTGAAAGAAAAGACAGGCTGGTAAAAGGTGGTGGAGGTGTTTTAGTATATTTAAAGAACAATATAACATATACTCGGCGCTTTGATATGGAATCGTCTGATATAGTATCTATTTGGTTACAACTAAGTTTTCTTCAGAAACGGCCCATTTTAATAAACTATGTATACCGTCCCCCTAATAGTCGCCAGTCATGGATAGATGCCTATGAAAAACAGTTAGTAGTAGCCGAATCGTCAAATTGTGATTGGTTTGTTTTAGGAGATCTCAACATTAACTTTATACCACCAAATTCCTTTAATAATAACAAATGGTCAAAATTTGTACATGACTTTGGACTCCATCAACTTGTAAATTCTCCAACTAGAGTAACTAAAAGCTCGTCGACAATTATTGATCATTACAGATTACGTATGTGAAATCGTCATACCATCGATAAGTATAAGTGATCACTACCAAGTTGCCTTCACATTCAGTGGTAAATCAAATAAAAGTCATTCGGAAAATCACTTATTCATTGCATACAGATCTTTGAAAAACTTTGACAAAAACTTGTTTTTAAATGACATTGATAGAATTAATTTAAATATCTTTGAAACAATAACTGACCCAAATTCAGCTCTCGATTTTATATATGATACCTTAAATTCTTTACTAGCAAAACGTGCCCCAATTAAATCAAAGCGAGTGAAAAGTTTACGGCAACCTAGCTGGTACAATAATGAAATAAAGCAAGCCCGAACTATAAGAGACAAATATAAATCATGCAGGGACTGGATTCAGTACAAAATATGGCGAAATAAATGCATTAAAATTATAAAAAAGAGTAAAAAGACTTTTTTCAATAACGCTGTAAAAAAATAAAAAGGATTCAAAGTTTTTATGGAATAACATAAAGGAAATTTCTAACAAAAATGAATTCGCTCCAACAATGCCAAATACTTTAAAGATAAGAAATGAAATAATTGAAGGGAAGCAGAATGTTGCTGATGCTTTGAATACACATTTTGTTAAAGTAGCCAAGCTTATAAATAAAACAGAATTCAATTATGAAGACTTTAACACATTGAAAAATTATCTTGTTATAAAAATACAACACAATTTATTTAATTTAGGTTTTATTACTCCATATGAAGTCAGTATTCTTATTGACTAATTAGACACAAACAAAACATGTGGTCTAGATATAATAGGGCCGAACATTTTAAAATCTGCAAATACCACCTAGTTCAACCGATTGCACGTCTTATTCATAACTGTATATCTTCTGGAATCTTCTCAGACAAATTAAAAATAGCTGGTGTAATACCCTTACATAAAGGCGGAAGCAATGATGACCCAAACAATTATAGACCAATATCAATACTACCCACATTATCTAAAATAGTTGAAAGGCATGTTGCTAATCAGCTGAGTAACTTTTTTTCGAAAACGAATAATTATATGAGCATCAGTCCGGTTTTAGACAACAACATGTATGCCAAACTGTTTTAATTAGACTAGTAGGTTCCTGGTTAACTTCTATGGACAAAGGTAATGTTATTGAAACAGTGTTTTTAGATTTCAAAAAAGCTTTTGATTTAGTGGATCATAACATTCTTCTTCATAAGTTAAAACTTTACCACTTCTCTGATAACACAGTGAATTTTTTCAGATCATATTTAGAAAATCGAACTAAAAAAATAATGGCTAATGGCATAAATTCTTATTTCTGTTTGGTGACATCGGGTGTTCCTCAGGGATCCATTCTTGGTCCTCTTTTATTTCTACTATATGTGAATGACTTGCCCCTTGAATTGAATTCTGAAACTGATATGTATGCTGATGATACGACGTTGCATAATAAGGGTAAAAATTTAAATATATTCAACTTAAACTACAGACCAGTCTAATAACTACACAAAGCTGGTGTAAGAAAAACAATATGGCAATAAACCCTGTCAAAACTACATTGTGACTTTAGGTTCTAGACAAAAGCTAGCTGGCATGAATGAACTGAAACTGTATGCTGAAAATACTAGTATAATTATTCATGTTGATTCGCAGAAACTATTAGGAATTCATATTGATAAAAGTTTAACATGGAAAACACACATAGATAAAACTTGCACGAAACTGGTTTCAAAGTTATTTCTTTTTAAAAAAATTCAGCAGTTACTTACCCATGAGATGAAACAGCTATTTTATAACGCCTATATTGCACCTACATTTCATTATGGGTGTTTAACATGGCACATAGCTAACAGGGCCGATGTAAACAGAATTACTAAACTGCAAAAACGATCAGCCAGTCAACAAATATACACGATCGTCCGAGATGTTCAATAACCTTAAATGGCTTTCATTTCCCAGCAGATGCAAATATTTTACTGGCCTATTAGTTTATAAAGCTCTTAATACTTTGACACCTTCATATATCAAAGATCTCATTATATTCTCAAATAATACAGCCTATGAATTGCGGTCAAAATCCATGATTAGGATATCACACACAAAAAAACCTAACACTAATTATCTCAAGAAGACATTTAGTTAGTCAAGTATGAAAATTTGGAACCAAATACCTGTTGATACAAGACTTAAATTGCCAAATGTCAATGCGTTCAAATATAGCTTAAAAGCATTTCTGCTTAAGACTGACAAATTGTAACAACTTTTTTGCAACCTACTTTATACTGTAAGTGAAATATGATCTTTTTGTCTGTAATCGTTTCTACATTTTAATGCAATCTGTATACTAGTATGCATATAGCGATAGTCTTATTAATATTATGTTGTTTATACTTGTTTGAATTTGTTTTGAAAATTGTTTAAGAAGGCCTCATTGTAAATAAGATTTACCACCTATTAATGTACTGTACTTAATATATGTGTTGTCTTAATGAGACACCTTCTGAAAGTAAAAGAGATTATTATTATTATTATTATTATTATTTATTATTATTATTTTATTATTATTATCATTATATATTTTATTATTAATTATTATTATTATTATTATAGAAGTGCTCACTGAACAAGGCTCAATGTGAGAATTGTTCACTGAACAATGCTCACTGAACAATTAATGCTCCATGAGAAGTGATCAGTGAACAGTACTCATTGTGAGAAGTGCTCACTGAACAATGCTCACTGTGAGTGGTGCTCACTGAAAAACGCTTACCGTGAGAAGTGCTGACTGAACAAGGCTGAATGTGAGAAGTGCTCACTGAAAACAGCTCAATGTGAGAAGTGCTCACTGAACAATGCTCAATGTGAGTAGTGCTCACTGAACAAGGCTCAATCGTGAGAAGTGCTCACTGAACAATGCTCAATGTGAGTAGTGCTCACTGAACAAGGCCAATGTGAGGGTGTCCTGGACAATGTCAATGTGAGAAGTGCTCACTGAACAATGCTCAATGTGAGAAGTGCTCACTGAACAAGGCTCAATGTGAGAAGTGCTGCCTAAACAAGGCTCAATATGAGTAGTGCTTACTGAACAATGCTCAATGTACGATTGCTGCAGCACTATTTCCGCATTTATACAATCACATACTAGATATGCGATTTCTTTAAATCCTTCAGTGACTCACAATTGAAAATTGCTGTTTCTTACACGCAGGAGGTATATTTATAACATTTATATGTTATGTCAAACAGTCATGTTATCTTCTTAAAGTGGTTTGTTATCTTGTCAAAGTAACGTTATATTATGTCAAACAGTCATATTATCCTCTTGAAGTGTAGTTTATCTTGTCAAAGAAACGTCATATTATTTCAAGTAGTCATGCTATCTTCTTGAAGTGGTGTGTTATCTTGTCAAAGTATCGTTACATTATGTCAAACAGTCGTGCTATCTTCTTGAAATGGCGTGTTATCTTGTCAAAGTATTATTATATTATGTCAAACACTCGTGTTGTCTTCTTGAAGTGGCGTGTTATCTTGTCAAAGTAACGTTATATTATGTCAAACACTCATGTTGTCTTCTTGAAGTGGCGTGTTATCTTGTCAAAGTAACGTTATATTATGTCAAACACTCATGTTATCTTCTTGAAGTGGCGTGCTATCTTGTCAGAGTAACGTTATATTATGTCAAACAGTCATGCCATCTTCTTCAAGTCGTGTTTTACATAATAACACGTCACTTAAACAAGATAACACAAGATTTTAAGAAGATAGCATGGCTGTTTAATTGACATAATAAGACGTTACTTTGACAAGATAACACAAAACTTTAAGAAGATAGCATGGCTGTTTGACATAATAACATGGCACGTTGACATGATCACATTACACTTAAGAAGGTATAAAGACTCATTAACAAGATACTATGGAAGCTTTAAGTGGACACCGGAATGTTCACTTCATGTAGTGCATGTACACTTGTTTCACGTCTACTTGTTGAAATACAACTAAACAAGTCGTCTTAATCATGTCCACTTGATGTCTATTAATACGACATGTCGGTCAAAGTCTAGACAACAAAACCCGGTTATGTTTGCAGAGAAAAAGTTCAACAAGAGATGACAACAAACACCATGTCGACAAAACTAGAAAAAAACTGTCTTTCTGCAATATTTCAACCCATCAAAACTATGTGCGCCATTTTTTTCCAGAAGAGACGCAGGTACGATTGCTTGTATTATTTCTATTACCATTTGAGCCGATTCAATATTTATAAATCCTATTCGTAGTTATCCGTGAAAACGTAACATTCTAAAAAATATTGAGTGAAAACTGGGTCGATCTAGATATGTAGTATGTATGCCTACTTTTAATGCTGTTTGAAAATTGAAATGATGAAGATATAGAAAAGAGCTACATATCAAATTAACAACTACATGCCAGACTAGAAGCTCATGGTTTTAATATTATTGATACCTGTTAGAGTTGCTAGCTATACACTGTCATTTTCACTGATTGTTTCCTATGGACTTCCATAATTATATTCTGGACAGACAAATACATATGTATCATATTTTCATATCATTCGAATCCAACCATTTGTTGAATTACGACATTATTTTAAGTTTACTTCTATTAATTAGTACATGTAAGACACATTTAGGTATTCGTGTATAAAACGGTTACTTCCCTTTGAACAGTGTACGCCATTAGAGTACAAGCGATGGAGAAGGAAAATCAAAGAAACTCATGTGAGTATCGCATGCTAAGTAGCTTTAGACACACTGATTTTAGCCATTTTTTTCCGAATGTATTTGCTAGTACATGTTTGTTCTCAAAATACCTAGAAAAGATACTAGTCAAAATAGGATCGGTATATTTGCAGACGGACTTTGCAGACAACATAAAGAACTTTTTAAGAAGGGTTTTGGATTTTGCAGACACTTGATAGATTGTATAGGAAAAGGTGTTAGATCTACATAATAAGGTGTGAAGGGGAAACGTAATAGATCTGAATGAAATTTGAAAAAGTGACTTTTCATTCAAAACTGAATATGACAAAGCTGTTTAATGTTGTTTATAATGTATATTCAAATGTAGATTTCTATCACAGATCTTATAAATTCAACTGTAAATTTGGCAAATTTATTGCATTGATGTGTTAATGAATTTATTAAGTAGGGCTTGTCTGCAAAATTCAAAGTACTCTGCCTGCAAATTATCACAGGGGGACGGGTGTACCATTAACACTTAACGGGTGTTTTATATGTGTTTTCTGATCATTTTCTGACAAAAATCCATTTTACTTATTTTTCTTATGTATACAATGTATATACATAAAATGGGGTTGTGTCAAAGAGAGTCAGAAAATGATCAGAAAACACATATTTAAAAAAGAAACATGATTTTTTTGCAGGGGTGGAGCAGTTTGGGGTACACTCCGACCTCCTGTGCAAAATACTGATTCCACTAATGTATCCTCGATGGACCAGTTTCAGTGACCCTAAGAATACTTCTGGCAGAATTACCAAATCTGTTGGGGAAGACCTATTATCTTTATGAATTACTATTGTGTTATTAGTCCTTAACTTGTGTGATGTATAAAAAAAGTGGAAAATACTCCAACAAAATATATTGTGCTTTATCAAAAGACACCCCTGTTTCGCACTACCGATACTCAGCCGGCCCTATTTCAGTGACCCCTACTTCATTTGTAAACAAGTGTTATTAGCCGGTAATTGGCATTTGCGCAAAGTTGACTTTCACAAACTGAACAAAAAAATAATAAATATCCAGAGTGAGCCTTGTTTATAATGAGATAAAGAGCACATTCATTTTAATGGTTACACCATTTATAAATACTATGAAGCACAAGGGGTAGGGTTCAAAGAGTGGGCAAAAGTATTTTTTTTTATTTTTAAAATCTAATGGTATTGAGTTGTATTATGCAACGAGAATCTGTTTACCCTATCTCATAAAAATATGAAGGTATTTGCCACCTTATTTAAAAAATATCAGATTTGAAAGTTAATCACAACTTATCAGATCGGCCATTTTTTCATGTAAAAGCTGTAAGCAGATTACGTGCTTAAAACTTGTCTTTTATCAAGAAGTTCTTATTGGTCAGTTACATCTGCATACAAACAGGGAGAAAATAAGACAACAGTCATGTGAAGAAAGAAAATTAGTTGAAATTATTAGGGATGTCATTGATTAAAATTTTTGTATCGATATATCAATTTAGAAATATCGACGATATATCGATACACAGGCGTAAAAAAGTCACTTACTATATATTCTACCAAATCTCTGGAATATATTTGTACTAAACATATGGTTCTGGTCTATAATATATATCAACCATTGCAGTGATGAAATGTTTTTACCTATAAGACCACATTTCATTAAATCTCCATTCGTTAGAAAAACACGGAACTCTGGGTAGTGATTGTTCATATTCCTGTTCAGTTTTGATGAAATTTTCGAACGTGAAACTGTAGATCATGGCACAGTAAAACAGTATTCGATATACGATTTTTCAAAACGGCAATCGATATCGAATCGAAAGTGTTTGATCGTTGATATATCGATATCGTTTGAATAGATTACATCCCTAGAAATTATGTTTTTGACCACAGATCTACATCTCAACTTGAAAGTGTTAAAAAGTATTGAGAAAATTGCCTCAAAAGTAGGGTTACCCTGGAAATATCAACCACATGATTAAACTGTCGCTGTAAGCAACTTTTCTTCCAATCTGAAGAAAACTAAAATGGTATATTTCACAACCCTGGTATAAATAGTTATCCAAAATATTGCACTTAGAAATGACTGCATAATTTCAAAGGGTCACCGAAACAGGGCCATCACTGAAACAGGGCCACCTACGATAGATAAGTTATCAATTTGTTCTTTATTCAATTTGTCTGCAAAATTCAAAGTACAATCTGTCTGCAAAATACTGATTCAAATTGTGTAGATCATTTATCAATTTGTTCTTTATTCAACGTGTCTGCATACTGATTCAAATTGTGTAGAGTTTAGTTTGTCCGGGCTGTAACTTGTCAATGGATAAAGGGATTCTTAAATAACTTGGCACAAATGTTCAACATCATGAGACGGAATGTCATGCGCAAGAACCATGTCTCTAAGACTAAGGTCAAGGTCACACTAAGAGGTTAAAGGTCAAATTCAAGAATGACTTTGTCTGGAGCATAATGACATCTACTTCATGCATGGAGGAATTTTGATGTAACTTGGTACAAATGTTCACCATCATGAGATAGAGTGTCATGCACAAGAACCAGGGGCCTAGTTCCAAGGTCACACTAAGAGGCAGAAGGTCAGATACCAGAATAATTCAAGAATGACTTTGTCCGGAGCATTTCTTCTTCATGCGAGGGATTTTGATGTTACTTGGCACAAATGTTCACCACCATGGGACTGAGTGTCATGCGCAAGAACCAGGGGTGACTTATTCGAAACGTTTACCTTATCTTAAGTAACAACAAACTTTACGTTGGTGCTAAGGTTGCGCTAAGGTAACAGTATTCCATTAACTCAAAACACATCTTATCAACGCCTTAGTGATACTGTAACTAACGACGTCATAAGTAGAAAAGGTCAGTCTGCATGTGTAATGCATAAACTGTAATATCGACATATTGAACGTAAATAATATTGGCTTAGAAAACAAAACACCTAATCTCATTATACGCAAGAAGGGTTGTCATGCATTATGTTTCGCCCATCAGACGGGAGACATTGTTTTCCCCGTGCCGTCTATATGTCGGCCTGTCTGTCCATCCCTGTGTGCTTTATATGGTGCACTCTTCATCTCTGAACCACCCTGTCAGCGCGGATAGCTCAATAGGTAGAGCAAGAGACTTGTAATCTCGTGGATGTGGGTTCGATTCCCACGGCTGACCAACTAAAATTACTAACAGAAACTTAAAAATCTTGTCTGCTCTTCATCTCTAAACCCCTTGTTAGATTTTCTGATTTTCTTCAAACTTGGTGCGAAACATCAGTCTGAGTGTAATTGTGCACATTACAATTTGGGGTCATATACTCAAAGGTCAAGGTTACAGGGTGCGATATCTGGTACAGTGCGAAATTGATATTTTATATCAATCGCTTGTTATTTTCATCCGAAGATTACTGACTGCATACGAAATATTCATGAGTGCGGCACTGCCAGTTCCATATTGTCGCACAATACATGGACCTGATATGGACCTGAGGTCTGTATATTTGCTCTTATTTTTCGATTTTGGTAATTCAGGTAGAAAGAACAACGACCATTGAACCAAAAAAAATCCTAAAACTTACCTGTACAGATAGAAGCCCGTACATTTGTACATCTATAATATTATAACTTTTCTTTCTTAAGATTTCTATAAAATTGATTAAATAACAGGTAATTGCAACAATGACTACAAAGTTGGTTACTTATTCCTTATTCCTTTTTCGAATAAGGAATAAGAAACTGGTTACTTATTCCTTATTCAAATCCGAATAAGTAACAGAAGAGTTACCGCCGGTGACAGAAAATATGTCGACGTCATTCTTTCACAATACCAATATCTAACTGTTATAAGACCAAGCAAACTTAATTCAAGTTTATACAAAGAGCATTTTTGAAAAAATGAACAAAGTCCATTAAGGAATAAGGAACGTCAATGTCGTCGTCATTCTTTCACATTACTAATATCTAACTGTTTTAAGGCCAAGCAAAGTTAATTTAAGCTATTACAAAAACCATTTTTGAAAAAAATGAACAAAGTCGAATAAGGAATAAGGAACTGGTTACTTATTCCTTATTCAAACGCAAATAAGTAACAGAAGAGTTACTGCCGGTGACACAAAATGTGTCGTCGTCATTCTTTCACAATACCAATATCGAACTATTTTAAGGCCAAGCAAACTAAATTTAAGCTATTTCAAAGAGCCTTTTGGAAAAAAAGAACAAAGTCGAATAAGAAATAAGGAACTGGTTACTTATTCCTTATTCAAACGCGAATAAGTAACAGAAGAGATACTGCCGGTGAAAAGGGCAATGTCGTTTTCATTCTTTCACATTACCAATATCTAACTGTTTTAAGGCCAAACAAACTTAATTTAAACTTTTTCTAAGAGCATTTAAAAAAAAATCAACAAAGTCTTATAAGGAATAAGGAACTGGTTACTTGTTCCTTATTCAAACGCGAATAAGTACCAGAAGAGATACCGCAGGGGACACATAATATGTCATTCTTTCACAATACAAATATCTAAGTGTTTTAAGACCAAACAAACTTAATATAAGCTATTTCAAAGAGCATTTTTGAAAATAAAAAATGAAAAAAGCCGAATAAGTAACAGAAGAAATACCGCCGGTGACACGATAAATGTCGTCATCATTCTTTCACATTCACCAATATCTACCTGTTTTTACGGCCAAAAAAACTTCATTTAAGTTATTACCAAGAGCATTTTTTTAAATGAACAAAGTCGAATAAGAAATAAGTAACTGGTTACTTATTTCTTATTCAAACGCGAATAAGTAACAGAAAAGATACCGCCAGTGCCACGACAAATGTCGTCGTCATTCTTTTACATTACGAATATAGTACTGTTCTAAGGCCAAACAAACTTAATTTAAGCTTTTCAAAGATCATTTTTGAAAAAGATGAAAAAAAAAACCGAAAAAGTAACAGAAGAGATACCGCCGGTGATATGAAAAATGTCGTCGTTATTCTTTCAAAATACCAATATCTAACTGTTTTAAGGCCAAGCAAACTTAATTCAAGCTATAACTTAGAGCATTTTTGAAAATAAATGAACACAGTCGAATAAGGAATAAGGAACTGGTTACTTATTCCTTATTCAAATCAGAATAAGTAACTGAAGAGATACCGCCTGCGACACCGATAATGTCGTCGTCATTCTTTCACATTACTAATATCTAACTGTTTAAAGGTCAAGCAAACCGTATTTAAGCTATTACATAGAGCCTTTTTCAAAAAAGAAATGAACATAGTCAAATAAGGAATAAGTAACTGATTACTTATTCCTTATTCAAGCGCTAATAAGTAACAGAAGAGATACCGCCGGTGAAACAAGATATGTCGTCGTCAAAGAATGCCAGAAACCAGTTCCTTATTCCTTATTTGACTTTGTTCATTTAATACACAACATTTTCATAACCAGTTACTTATTCCTTATTCGACTTTGTTCATTTTTTTCCAAAAGTGTCTTTGTAATAGCTTGAATAAAATTTGCTTGGCCTAAAAAAAAGAGATATTGGTATTGTGAAAGAATGACGACGACATATTTTGTGTCACCGGCAGTAACTCTTCTGTTAGTTATTCGGATTTGAATAAGTAATAAGTAACCAGTTCCTTATTCCTTATTCGACTTTGTTCATTTTTTCAAAAATGCTCTTTGTAATAGCTTAAATTATGTTTGCTTGGTCCTATAACAGTTAAATATTAGTAATGTGAAAGAATGAAAACGACATATTTTGTGTCCCCGGCGGTACCTCTTCTGTTACTTATTCGCGTTTGAATAAGGAATAAGTAACCAGTTACTTATTCTTTATTCGACTTTGTTCATTTTTTTCAAAGAGGCTCTTATTACAAGCTTAAATTATGTTTGTTTGGTCTTAAAACAAATAGATTTTGGTTTGATGAAAGAATGATGACGACATATTTTGTGTCACCGGCGGTAACTCTTCTGTTACTTATTCGGATTTGAATAAGGAATAAATAGCCAGTTCCTTATTCCTTATTCGACTTTGTTCATTTTTTTTCAAAATGATTTTTGTAAAAGCTTAAATAAGGTTTGCTTGGCCTTAAACAGTTAGATATAAGTAATGTGAAAGAATGACGACGACATTGTCCGTGTCGCCGGCGGTATCACTTCTGTTACTTATTTGGCTTTTTTCATTTTTTTTAAAAATGCTCTTTGAAATAACTTTAATTAAGTTTGTTTGGCCTTAAAATAGTTAGATATTGGTATTGTGAAAGAATGACGACGACATATTTTGTGTCACCGGCAGTATCTCTTCTGTTACTTATTCGCGTTTGAATAAGGAATAAGTAACCAGTTCCTTATTTCTTATTCGACTTTGTTCATTTATTTCAAAGAGGCTCTTATTAAAAGCTTAAATTATGTTTGTTTGGCCTTAAAACAAATAGATATTGGTATTGTGAAAGAATGATGACGACATATTTTGTGTCCCCGGCGGTATCTCTTCTGTTACTTATTTGCGTTTGAATAGGGCTTAAGTAACCAGATACTTATTCCTTATTCGACTTTGTTCATTTTTTAAAAATAGGCTCTTTGTAATGGCTTAAATACGGCGGTTTGCATGGCCTTTAAACAGTTAGATATTAGTAATGTGAAAAAATGACGACGGCAATGTCGGTGTCGCCGGCGGTATCACTTCTGTTACTTATTCGCGTTTGAATAAGGAATAAGTAACCAGTAACTTATTCCTTATTCGACTTTGTTCATTTTTTTTTCAAAAATACTCCTAGTAATAGCTAAAATTAAGTTTGTTTGGCCTTTAAACAGTTAGATATAGATATTATAAAGGAATGACGACGACATTGTTCGTGTCACCGGCGGTATTACTTCTGTTACTTATTCGGATTTGAATAAGGAATAAGTAACTAGTTCCTTATTCCTTATTCGACTTTGTTCATTTTTTTCAAAGAGGCTCTTAGTAAAAGCTTAAATTATGTTTGTTTGGCCTTAAATCAACTAGATGTTGGTATTGTGAAAGAATGACGACGACATATTTTGTGTCACCGGCGATAACTCTTCTGTTACTTATTCGGATTTGAATAGAGAATAAGTAACCAGTTACTTATTCCTTATTCGACTTTGTTCATTGTTTTCAAAATGATTTTTGTAAAAGCTTTTATTAGGTTTGCTTGGCCTTAAACAGTTAGATATTAGTAATGTGAAAGAATGACGACGACATTGTCTGTGTCGCCGGTTGTATTACTTTTGTTACTAATTCGGCTCTTTCTCTCTTTTTTTAAATGCTCTTTGAAATAGCTTAAATTAAGTTTGTTTGGCCTTAAAATAGTTAGATATTGGTATTGTGAAAGAATGACGACGACATATTATGTGTCTTCGGCGGTATCTCTTCTGTTACTTATTCGCGTTCGAATAAGGAATAAGTAACCAGTTACTTATTCCTTATTCGACTTTGTTCTTTTTTTTTAAAAATAATTTTTGTAATAGCTTATATAAGTTTGCTTGGCCTTAAAACAGTTAGATATTAGTAATGTGAAAGAATGATGACGACATTGCCCGCGTCACCGGCGGTATCACTTCTGTTACTTATTCGCGTTTGAATAAGGAGTAAGTAACTAGTTCCTTATTCCTTATTCGACTTTGTTCATTTTTTTCAAAAATGCTTTTTGTAATAGCTTAAATTAAGTTTGCTTGGCCTTTAAACAGTTAGATATTAGTAAAAATGACGACGGCAGTGTCGGTGTCGCCGGCGGTATCACTTCTGTTACTTATTCGGATTTGAATAAGGAATAAGTAACCAGTTCCTTAGTCCTTATTCGACTTTTTTCATTTTTTTTTTCAAAAATACTCTTAGTAATAGCTTAAATTTAGTTTGTTTGGCCGTAAAACAGTTAGATATTGGTAATGTGAAAGAATGACGACGACAGTTTTCGTGTCACCGGCGGTATCACTTCTGTTACTTCTTCGGATTTGTATAAGGAGTAAGTAACTAGTTCCTTATTCCTTATTCGAAAAAGGAATAAGGAATAAGTAACCAACTTTGTAGTCATATTGCAACACGTACTGTTTATATCTGCATTTAGCATTTTGAGCTGAGCGGATATCGGTAGTAATATTATTTCAATTTTGCGCACTAAAGTAGGCCGCCAAGTTCAGGCCGTTAGGCCGAAAAGTTCAGGCCGCTATACCGTAAAGTTCAGGAGTCGTATTCATTTGTTTAAGGTGTGTTCTCATTTTTGGTAAAAAAAAAATATTCGGCCGCCAAGCCACTAGGCCACCAGCTGCAATCATTTTTGTGTTCTATTAAGCGTCAATGTGCGTTGTCATTGATTTATTTATAAATTTTAAAAGTTTTCAAGCCGCTAGACCGCCAGACCAATCGGCCGCCATCTTCAGGCCGCTATGCCGCCAACTTCAGTGAGATAATTGTACAATGCATCTCGGGTTAATGTGCGATAACCATAAGCGGGTATAGTATGATTTTAAGCATTGAGCCGTGACTGCACTTTGATTTTCATAGAAGTTCCAACTATTTTACGTAAAGTAAGTCAGGTTGATATTCAAAGTTACGAGGGCCGTTCAATAAGTATTGCAACTTTGCCTGTAAAACACAAAATAACACAAGCGTAGGAGATTTTTTTATTTCATACCTTCGAAGTATTTACCCTTTACCTTTATGCAAAGTTTTAACCTTTTGGTCCAAATCTGAAAAGCACCTTCATAGTCTTTGTTGGGTATAGTCCGGAGATACTGGAAAATGGCTGACCCTATAGCATTTCTGTTGTGATATCTGCGACCCTCGAGGATAAAAAGTCACAAGGGGCAAAGTCGAGCGTGTAGGGGTGGTGTGGTAGGACAGACATGCCTTTGTGCTTCAAAAACTGTGTCACGATAGAGGACTTGTGAGCCGGAGCATTGTCATGCAGTAAGGTCATACCTGATAAACCAAGCACTGGGCGTCTCTTTTTCAATTTTTTCTCAAGTTTTTTCAGTACGATGTCACAATACACTTTGCCAGTAACTGTCCTACCACGCAGAATCGCCACCTGAACAGTTTCTCTACGACTATTGGAGAAAGCGGCGTACATGACCTTCTTTACACTTAGAAATATTTTAGCTACGGAAGGTCTCTTTGCATGATTTGTGGCCCATATTTTGTTACTGCATTTTCTGGTTGGCTGGAAATAATGCACTCATGACTCGTCACCAGTCACAAGGTTAGAAAATGATCGCTGATTGAATTAGGGTACAGTTTCATCAATTTTCGGGCAATCGAAACACGCTGTTTCTTTTGGTCAACGGTAAGCAAATGGGGTATCCATCTGGCAGCAATACGCCGTTCTTTCAAATCGCGCTTCAGGATCGTAAAAACTGATCCTGTCGAAAAGCCGACAGCCTTAGCTATCTGACGCGTAGTCAAACGTGCATCTTTTTTCAGAAGAGTTTGTAATTTTTGGATTATTTGAGTGACAATTGCACAAGGTGGCCTTCCTTGCCTTGGGGCACTTTCAGCACTGACTCAATCCCACTTTAAAAGCGCTTAAACCATCTCGGGACTGTTGAAAAGACACAATGCGATGTTCATATGCAACACACAATTCATCAAATATTGCTTTGACACGTTTCCCTATTCTAAAACGGGTTTTTATATACCCTCTTATTTCTTTACCTATTTATTTTGCCATGACAAACACAGTGAGCACGAGTGCACTAACTTTAAATGACTGTAAAATAAAAACCAATAGACCGATTTCAAAGTATTTATATCAACAGGTAGCCAATGAATTGAACCACACTATAAAATGATTTTCATGGGAAAAGCATGGAAATTAGGGATTTCGTACCAAAAATTGCAACACTTATTGAACGGCCCTCGTATAACGTCCAAGCCGTGAAGTCAGAATGGCCGTGATGGTAAGGCACTGCGCCTGTATAAGTAGTATGGTCAGATATGGGTTCTAACCCCGAGGCATTTTTTTCTTGTCTTTTTTCAGTACTTTTATCAAATTTTTGCGAATAGCATCTCTCATAAAAAGCCGGTGAATATCACGAAGTACTCAAATTAACGAACGTTTTCTACGGTACTGCACGTTGGCAAGGAATGATTCTGAACGTTGGCAAGGGAGGGCGGTCTTAGCGATCAGCTGTACGGACTATTTTATTTGTCTGCAAACACCGTTTGATGAAGTTTATATATGGAAGTTTCACAGTTTCTTGCAATCAGATAAACTTTGGTCTTAAAATGAAAAAGAAACTTTAATCATTTTCAAGTAGATGTAAAAGAGTTTCATTTTTTAAATGGTTCGAATTTTTTAGGGCACGAAATACCAGTTCTGGTCACGAAAATTACTGGTTCCTATATCAGCCGAATATTGATAAGATGGACAAATATGGAGATTATGACCTTTGACCTATTTTTACATAGAGGTTAACTCTTTTGAAAATTCCACTCATTAGCTCATTCAACTCAATAACAAATCAAGTGATGAAAATACATGGGCGGATATGAAAGGAACATTCCTTATCCATTCTATCGGTAGGCCAAAAGACAGGTTTTCAATGTTTGGATTTACAGTTTTCTTTATTTATATTTCTGATTTAGATTGCTCATGTTTGCATGCATATTTTATACATTTCCAAGAAGCCCTCTGTCGCATACCTATGTTGTCTGGAACATGATACCACATGAGCCAGCTAGTTTTGTAGCTTGAATGCCCAGTTCGCTCTTCAAAGTATTTAATGTCGTAGATATTTAATTGGTACTTTAATGAGTAAACATTAAGGAATACTTTTTAAAATCCAGTGTTATATGGAGAAAGTTAAACAACATGACGATTTCAAAATTTTAATTCAATGAAAGAGACCATGGAAACAGTATGGAATCTGAAAGAAAGCGCATTCATCGTTGACAAAATTTGCTTCATCGGAAATAAATTATATTTCATATCAATGTTTCGGGCTTTTGGTTTAAGATATTATCTATTTCACATGTTCGACCAGTAATCAGTTGTCATGATAATTACCAAGTGTTTCTTCTATCAAAAACATTTGGAGATCAGTACTAGTCTTCAAAATGAAATTTTGCGTTATGCGCGATCTTATGTTCATGCCATACAATGTAAGTGTTCAAAAGTTTTTTTCTTCAGTGTTGTATTTGTTGTTGTTGTTTTTTGTCAGAAATAATTTCATTAGTTTGGCGTTAATTTGCCGTCACTCACCGGAGGCTGCAATATTTTGGAAACACTGCCACACTTGATAGTTCGAAAATGTTAAACATGCCTAGAAAACAATGGTTACAAATCGTCAATAATGTCGGTTAAAGTTGCAAATAAAGCAACTGCTGTTTCAACTGAGGCTGGCTGTGTGTATACCTGATAGTTCTTCTAACATTTTAACAAATTCACCCCTGCAGTAGAACTCTGGTTTAGATATTGTATAAGTTTCATGAATATGATCAAAACATTCTACACTGCAAGACAGAGGAAACGAATAATCCAAAGTCCCAAATATTTCAGCTTGAAGGTAAAAACTTTTGGAATCCCGTGTGGTAATTCAGAATGCCTTTGCTTTCGAATACAATGTAGGTTTCAGACATGAGAACACTTATCTAGATCACGTTGAATTACAGACGTAAAACAGTATCGTATACACTCTAGGTGAACAGGGTCATTAACACGTAACATTCCACAATCTGACATATCTTTAAACCGATATAGTTTTCTTATTTGTGTGAAAATGCGATTAAAACGGTGAGAAAATAAATCTAGGACAAGGGGAGTAACTCCGAACGACTCGGAAGGGTAAAAAATCGTACGAGTTGTCCCGTTCAATATGGAAAAATATGAATTTTTGGGACTTGGGTCCAATACGAAAAAAATATGGTTTTCTTGGATTGTAGGTTTCTGATGATGCTATTATAGTCTTAAGAAACCGTAAATGCATATCAAATCATACAGTACAATACTGGTTTCTATTTTATCGTCACGTGATGTAAACAAAAGTTTTCAATTGGTTAAAATCATACAGGTGTGAAATAAAATAATTTATCCCCTACCCAGTGCAGTGTTTACTTTGATTACATTTAAATTACATACGAATATATTTGACTCAGGAAAACAGGCATCCATGTAACATCCCACTCTGTTGTAAGAGTAGGCTGGCTCTTTCTGAGATTTTATAACATATTTTGTAAATAGCATTTAAATAAATCAAAATAATAAAATAACGAAATCTTACCATTTTCCAAAACATCCGCATAGTTTCGATTACAACTCTCAAATAAAACGTTCACAGGGAAGATATGAGTGCCTTCATTTAAAGTCAGAATTAACGCTAAAATGAAAGTTGAAACCGACTTAATAGATCATGGAAAGGCACATTTTTCTTGTCTTGGCAACAAGTTGTTTGTCGTCACCGCTTGATAAACATTGTTCCTCCAACATAACAGTGTTTTGTGGTCCAAACGTTGACCGACATGTCGTATTATTAGACATTAAGTAGACAAAATTTAGGCGACTTGTTTAGTTGTATGTTAACAAGTTAACGTAAAACATGTACACTTGGACTATATGAAGTGAACATTCCGGTGTCCACTTAAAAGCTCCATAAGATACAGAAGCTATTTGAGAAGATAGAAAAAGATTTTAACAAGTTAACTTATAATTTATTAACATAAGACAGCTGTGGCGCTCCATATCAAAAAATGTAAACGTTCATTATTATTATTTCCACATGCACTCCATACGAAGATGTTCAGCTCATCTGTAACATGAAGATCTTTCAGCAAAGTACAGCGCACTGTAGAATAAACATTGAATCGAACTGCAGCAGCGAAAGGTTCAGCATTTCCTTAACCATGAGGTGAAAAGAAGACATTTAGTTACTCTAGTATGGAAATTTGGAACCTTATACCTGTTGATACAAGACTTTTGTCAAATGTCAATGCGTTCAAATATAGCTTAAAAGCATTTCTGCTTAAGACTGACAAATTGTAACTACTTACTTGCAACCTACTTTATATTGTAAGTGAAATATGATCTTTTATGTCTGTCGTCGTTTCTACATTTTAATGTAATCTGTATACTAGTATGCATATACATGTAACGATAGTCTTATTCATATTGTGTGGTTTATATTTTAAAATTGTTTAAGAAGGCCTCATTGTAAATAAGATTTAACACCTATTAATGTACTGTACTTAATATATGTGTTGTCTTAATGAGACACCTTCTGAAAATAAAGAGATTATTATTAGTATTATTATTATATCCTGTGAATAAATTGATTTATGTTCTTTTCATGGAAATAGATCTCTATTATTTTTGCGGGCCTCTCACTGTACCTGCTCAGCCGTTCTGTAATTTGTTTTATTTCATTCGTTAAAAATTGGTGAGTTCTTTATTTTACATTAGCACGGACTTTTCGTGAGCTTCTTAAATTAAGTCAGCGGTAACCTGGCGATAGCTGTAGAGAGCACATAGTCAACGAAAATTTGATAATTTGTAAACTCGGTGGTTTATTCGTGTGGTGTATATGTTCGTTTTTCAAAGTAAGATAATTTCTTTGTTTGCTTTTAAAGTTGATTTATTATTTCAGATATTGTGGTGTTGTTTTACACAGTAGTTAGCTAAAGTAAGGCCGAGAGAGCCGAGCTTTAGGAGACGGGCAGCACGGCGAGGAAACCACGTGGTAGATGTGCCTCAGAAGGAAAGGGCCCCTGCACGTGGGGGCGGTAGAAGGCGGGCAGTTCAACAGGCCCTAGCCGGGAACCAGCAAGAGATAAGCCCTCAGCCTGAGCACCGAGAACAGCAGACGCTGTCGGTTGAAGTACAGACGGACCAGCAGCCGCGCGTCAATAACGCGGATGTCGGTCTCAGAGTTGCCTCCCAGATCATAGTGAGTACCCATTGTCAGCATTTAACATAAATTATTTAGATGAAAGTTCTCATTTGCGCACGCCTGGCGGTTCGCTACAACAAAATCCGCTAGAAAATTCGCGCCCCTACAGTCGTCTGCTGATGTACCTATATTAAAAACTATTGACGACGCTGTGAGGGCACAAATTCCGTTACATGTGAGGGGAAAAATATGGGCGGGAAAGTATATTAATTTAGAGCTTTTATTTAAGTCGTCTGCAGACCTTAACTCTAACAGGGGCTGCATATCGTTCTGTCTGAAGATGGTTTTCTCGAAAGATTGAACACGGACCTTAGGCTTAAGGTTATGACCAATACACAGTATGGTCAAAGCCTTGGTTCAAGCTTGAATGTTCGTCCTGTTTAAAATAGCATGATAGGTTCCCGGCCGCCGGCGCCAATTTGTTACAAGTTTAACAGCGATTTTTGCAGTTTTGGCCAAAATTGCAGATTTAGGCACGTCTGCTCGAACTGTAATAAACCGCATCCAAAGATTAAGTGCAGTAATTTTCGTCCCAAATAAGGTTATAACGTTAACACGTCAATCAATTCCGCAAACCGATAAGTATTCTTTGGGGAAAACTCCAATAAATTTGACAAATTTGAACATTGAGTTGTCAGATTATCCAGATCCCATAATTGCAAAAGAAATTCCCGACGGCTTTGCCAACGGATTTCTACTCTGTTATTTTGGTCCTAGAGTCCCGCTTAGGGCCAGAAACCTTATATCCGCCTACGAAAAGCCGAACGTGGAAAATGAATAAAGAAGTCAAACTTGGTGGAATGGGTGGTCCTTTCGATTACCCACTTTTAATAATTTTAGAATATCACCAGTAGGGCTAGTGGAAAAGATAAAAAAATGACTTCTGTTTCATACACCACTTAAGGGGGGGGGGGGGGGGGGGGGGGGGGGGGGGGGGGGGGGGGGGGGGGGGGGGGGGGGGGGGGGGGGGGGGGGGGGGGGGGGGGGGGGGGGGGGGGGGGGGGGGGGGGGGGGGGGGGGGGGGGGGGGGGGGGGGGGGGGGGGGGGGGGGGGGGGGGGGGGGGGGGGGGGGGGGGGGGGGGGGGGGGGGGGGGGGGGGGGGGGGGGGGGGGGGGGGGGGGGGGGGGGGGGGGGGGGGGGGGGGGGGGGGGGGGGGGGGGGGGGGGGGGGGGGGGGGGGGGGGGGGGGGGGGGGGGGGGGGGGGGGGGGGGGGGGGGGGGGGGGGGGGGGGGGGGGGGGGGGGGGGGGGGGGGGGGGGGGGGGGGGGGGGGGGGGGGGGGGGGGGGGGGGGGGGGGGGGGGGGGGGGGGGGGGGGGGGGGGGGGGGGGGGGGGGGGGGGGGGGGGGGGTGGGGGGGGGGGGGGGGGGGGGGGGGGGTTTTTTTTTTTTTTTTTTTTTGGGGGGTTTTTTTTTTTTTTTTTTTTTTTTTTTTTGTTTTTCACTAAACTCGCTTCTGTCAATGATTTCATTCCTGGTGAGCTAAGCTCTGTACATTATACACATTTTGACGAATCAGTACGTATGTTACAATACCTCGGTAGGCACGCCCTGCTTGCAAAAACCGATATCCAGTCTGCATTTGTCCAATGAGTCCTAAAGATTTCCAATTATTAGGCATCAAACACAACCAAAAGTATTACTTTGATAAGTGCTTACCTTTTGGAGACTCGATTTGCTACCAAGTGAGGTAGGGGTTAAAAACAAAAATAACACTTACTAACGGCAATGACCACGTCTTATTAGGCCTTTAGCGGACCAGTCATCAATGAAATCAATGTTATTTGTTATAAACATTTACAGTCTATAGCTGTATGAGATGTGGCATTATCATGCTGAAAAATCAAGATGTTGGCGTTGTTATGGAACAGATGAATGATTTTTCATTGATGACTGGCCTGCTAAAAGTCCTGATCTCAACCCAATCGAGCACGTCTGTGATATTCTGGACAGACGAGTGAGGCGTCGTCCCAACCCACCTGCTAACGTCAAGAACTTCGTCAGGTGCTCATTAAGGAATTGAACATGATCCACAGGCAGAAATCAACAGTTTAGTCAACTCTAGGCGCCGGTGATACAGTGCAGTGGTCAACTCATGAGGTGGTCATACCCGTTATTTAATGTTATTTTTGTTTGTAATCCCTACCTCACTCGCTCAAAATTTCCCACATATTCTGCCAACCTTTGGCCATCATTTTTGCACCAAACGATGCATCATGGAACACTCTTTAAACGCATATATAACAATGATTCCCCCGTTTTGTTTTCATCCAGCAATGTCAAAGCAAACTTAGCGGAAGTTTCAAATTGTGTTTAGTATATTTCTTGGCCTAGTTCTTGACTCGGAAGAAATGATCATTAAAATACCGGTTGAGAAACTGAATGAACTGAGAGAAAAAAATTCGTGCATTGAAAGAAAAGACGACATTACGTCAGGTGCAGTCATTAGTCGGCAGTCTGTCTTTTGCATGCAAAGCTATTCCTGTTGGCCGGCCGTTTCTACGTAGACTTATTGACCTTACCGTTGGCATAATTCCGGAAAAATACCACCATCTTAGAGTTTAAAGAGAAGTTAAAAACGACCTTAACAGTCACGTAGCTGTTATTTCTGTCTAGGTTTAATGGCATATCAGTAATACATAACAGGTCTTGGCTTAATAGCCAAGATTTACAGCTATATACTGACAGCTCGAGCGAAGGCTACGGTATATTTTTCAATAACAATTGAGCAAATGGCGTTTGACCCGATAGCTGGGTAAAGACGACATCACTATCCTTGAGATTTTCCTATAGTCGCAGCTGTATTTCTTTGGCCCGGGGAATTGTCAAACAAGAAAATCTTGTTTAGGTGTGACAACATGTCAGCTTGTCAGATCATAAATACAATGACTGGTAAGCCAAACCCGTCATGGCTTTTGTTAGGAAATTTGTCTTACAATGTTTGAATTTTAACATCATGTTTAAATGTAAGCATATTCCAGGCTGTGAAAATGCCATTGATGATGCCCTATCGAGATTTGAATTTCAGCGTTTCAGAATGTTAGTGCCGGCGGCAAGTTCAACACCAATGCAAGCGCCGTCACATCTCCTTGACATCTTTGGAACATAGCTAAGTCGCTAGCACAAGATGGGTTATCAAGAAATACACAACTGGCATATTCCGCAGTAATGCGGTCTTTCTCAGAATTTAGGAACATTTACGGTATAGCTCAATAATTACCTTTACCTCAATGCTTTGTAAGTAGCTTGGTGGTATCATAAAGGTTTGTCTTATAGGACAGCAAACACATACCTCGCAGGTTTAGCATACATACATAAAATGAACAATGTGCCAGATCCTTCAATTTTTTTTCTAATTCGAAAGAATTATGGTAGGATTCAGACGGAAAAAGTCAATCCCTGATAAGCGTCTCCCTATTACAGTTAACATGTTGGAAAATGTTCGTGCACTAGGTATGCTCATCCTGTATATAGATATACTATTGATAGCGTTGTTTTTAACATCATTTTTTGGTATGTTTCGTGTAAGCGAGTTAGTTTACACTACAAAGGCTCTAGGTATATACCCTTTGTTGTCGTCTGAGATCGTCTGACATCAAAATTACAAGTAATCATGGCTCATTAATTGTACATATGGCATTGAGGAAGTCAAAAACAAATCAACAGGGTATTCCGGAAACAATTACGGTAGCCTCTGTTACAAATAAAAGGCTTTGTCCAGTGAAGATGTTAACAAAAAAAAATACTTGAAAACTAAGCCAACCAGCTTGTATTTCTTCTGTCACAAGGACGCGGTATCAATTCTCATTAGTTCTCAAGAAATGCATAATCTCGTTATGTTTACCTCATAATAGACTTCTTTCTCATAGCTTCCGTATAGGCGCCGCAACAAACCTATATGTTAAAGGTGTACCGCATGACGTTATCATGAAGAAAGGAAGATGGTCCTCGAGCGCATTCGCTCGATATATTCGTAAATAAATACATGTACATATTTGGAATGAACGCTTTTCAAAACTTTTTCAGAGGTTTTCATAGTCGGCTCATCAATTCCCCACTGGGCAAAGGTTAGGACCAGAAAGAGGTCGTCATTCCATCTTAGTCTGGAAAAGTCCATTTGCAAAATTAGATGGCCTTCAAGGCGTGGCATGGCGTGGCATGGAGTCTATCCACTCTTACATAGAGAGTTGTCAAGCTCCGTATATAAGCCAGACGTCATAATAGTACACTGTGGTGGGAATTTGCTCATACAGATAAATAAAGGCTTCTTATCTAAAAATATAAAGAGTGACCTTCGGAAAATATCTGTTATGGCAGGCCCCTCTACATCTGTTGTGTGGTCAAACATATTACCCAGACTCAACCGAAGTACAAACCGAAATAGGTTCTCAATTTATCGGGCCATAAAGCATATAAACCGTGCCGCTTGTCTCGAAGCACTTTGTCTAGGTGATCGTTGGTTAAAAAACTCACACATAACGTCTGACACTCAAGGCTTGTTTAGACGTGATGGGGTAAATTTGTTTGATATTGGTCTGGACATTTTAATGGCTCGTTGAAAGAAGTAATTGAAAATGTTATATCCGGTGGTTTGACCGCAACATTTGAGTAGTCACCGTACTTGTTTTGAGTATTTGGGTGAATTTTATGCTTATAAAATCTTATTGGCCCTTAACAGACTATAGAGTGCATTTCGATGGAATGAAACTGCTTTTGGCATACATAAGGAAAAACTTTAAGTTTTAACTTAAGTAGAATAATGTTGGTTTATCGAGAAGAGCTTGCGCAATTTTGCCTCATTTTCTCGGATTGGCAGTGTTCGGCTGTATTTAGTCTGCTCTCTAGGTCAGCACGGACGCTGTGTATTATAATAGTCTTCTACAGTATGTGTCACTTGTTTCGTTTTATGCAATTTAGGTAGAACGCTTCTTTGTATATTTTTTCATTTTCATGCTTGTATATCAGCATTATATATTCTGTTATAAATAGAAAAGAAAAACAAACTATATAAAATAAAGTCACGGCCTTTTCCCACTGAACTTGTGTTTCTTATCAATATTTATTACCACTTTTAAAGCTGCACTCCTTTCCTTACAGCGTACGTTTTCTGAACTCGGTCAATTATAAGAACGATAGGTCACAGTTCTTCATGTCATGAAGGAGTGCTGCTTTATATACCGTCCAAATGCCCGCTAATAAAGTAATGAAATTTAATCCATTAAAACACAAACATGTACGACTGACCATAACGATGAATTAATGCGCATAATTATAATAAACCTTAGAACATTGTATTTCTAGAGGCTATATACATTTCACAGAAGTGCGCAGTCGGCACCTCGGGTGGGGAGTTCCTAAGATAGCCCGGTGTTCGAATTCCGCAACAATAACTGTGCATATTAGATAAAACATGGAACGCAGTTATACGTATGAATTATAACATATTTTACATATACGCATATAAACTGAAAAGCATGTTGTAACCATCGCTAAAATGAATTAAAACAAACATATGTAAGAAACTGAACAGTCGCAAACCACAAATAAAGTTTTGAATTGAGGCAGGTTTTCTCATGACCTGACTTATATACAAGAACGCTGAAAATAAACTTATGTAATGGCGTGAAACACATCTTATTAAGTGATTGAATTAGCTAGTACATATAGCGCAAAATTGTATATATATAGTCTGCACATTTGGGTGCGATTGCCGACTGGTAACAGGCGCTAAGCCGAGATATAACAGTCCGCGGTTCGAATACGGCTGACAGGTTATAAAATATAACATGTATTTATGTATATGAAGTGTATATAGGTTAAAAACAAGAAGAGCTCCGAATATAGTTAAAGGTCAAGGTCGGAACCACCCCCGCCCCATCTGGTCAAACATTGAAAACATGAAATGTATAAACACCAAGAAAATCAGGCACCAGGAAAAAAGGAAATAATAAAGTAAATTCATGAAAAGATGGAGTTATTGCTCCCGAACATAGCCAATAGCTTAAACAAAACGTCATAGGAAAATAATATAAAAAGATTAAAAATTAATGACATGAGAAACAATTTTTACAGGCACACAAATGTAGGAAAAATAGGAGACCATCTCAACTTTGAAATATAAAGACATTACAGTCTGAAGGACATATTGCTGAAAGGCAAACAAACAAACAAAACTTATACCTCTAACAATGAGGGGTTAAGAGATTTCAAGACGGCACTTTAACAACTCGACCACGACGGCGGATACATATTAATATTAATAAAACGAGTTTTTTTACTCTGTTTGTAAGAAAATTATCCTGTAATGGAGAAAATAAAATACGTAACAAAGTGAAAATTGTGTAAAAATGCCATTTATTTATACAGCCAAAAGATAGGTGTGATAGTTTGCAGACCAGACACGCGTTCCAAGCGTACATTGGTGCTTGAACCACTTTGTCTCGTGGTTTCTTTATTTGGTGTTATATCGCGGTAGAAGAGAGTTTTTTTGTAGAAAAATCGCACAGTCAAAAAGAGGAGAAACAAGAGCTGTCCCTCAAAAGTGACGAATGCCCCCGAAAGAGGTGTCTCACAGTCTTTGTCCTCTCCATGTGCTCAATAATTGTGGTATGTAATTTTAAAATCCATGCGACACATCGGCTAAATGTGCTAGACATTTGTGCCAAGTTATTTTTAAATCAATCAATGCATGACAAAGTTATAGTCCGGACACGAATGTGTGCATATATACAGGATTCCATTACCATCAAACTCTAAGTGTGACCTTGACCTTTGAGGTAGGGACGTGGGTCTTGCACGCGACACATCGTCTTGATGTGCTAGACATTTGTGCCAAGTTATTTCTAAATCAATCAATGCATAACAAAGTTATAGTCCGGACACGAATGTGTGCATATATACAGGATTACATCACCTTTAAGGTAGGGACATGGGTCTTGCACGCGACACGTCGTCATGATGTGCTAGACATTTGTGCCAAGTTATTTTATAATCCTTCAATGCATGACAAAGTAACAGTCCGGACACGAATGTGTGCATACATAGAGGAGTCCATTAACTTCAAACTCTAAGTGTGACCTTGACCTTTGAGGTAGGGACATGGGTCTTGCACGCGACACATCGTCTTGGTGTGCTAGACATTTGTGCCAAGTTATTTTAAAATTCTTCAATGCATGACAAAGTTACAGTCCGGACATGAATGTGTGCATATGTAGAGGATTCCATTACCTTCAAACTCTAAGTGTGACCTTGACCTTTGAGGTAGGGACGTGGGTCTTGTACGCGACACGTCGTCTTGATGTGCTAGACATTTGTGCCAAGTTATTTTAAAATTTTTCAATGCATGACAAAGTTAGTCCGGACACGATTTTGTAAGTGGGGACGCACAGACAGACAGACGGACGGACGGTGCGATTTTAATATGCCACCCTTCGGGGGCATAAAAAGTTATTTACAAAAAGACGGCCAAGTAATTAATGTATAGTATAATATACTAGTTGATTTATTAAAAGACTTGCTTAACAAAATGTGACATATAAAACGTTTTAAAAGCGTTTTAAAAACGAGTGTAAAAAATTATAAAAGAAAATTCTACAGTTATATTCCTTGTCTCTAATGTTTTAAACCACTGCTAAATTCAGTTTATCATGGACACTTGAAACCACCATAGAAAGGTTTATTAGTTCTTGATTCGTGTTCATGAACTAGTTAGGAATGATACAGTTCTTTTAAAATACCGATATCGAATGTTTCAATATTGTTCAATTTGTCTGTGTAGTGATCAATACATGTATACTGTAAACTCTGTATATAACGACTCCGGATATAACGAAAATCCGGATATAAGGAACACATTTTCTCTGCCCGAGTTTTTTTCTTTCTTTATTTTACATGAAAATGTTATATGGATATAACAAACTCCGCATACAAGGAACACATTTTAGTGGTCCCAAGGAGTTCGTTATAAACGGAGTTTACTGTACGTATTTTCCCTTTTATTTTTCTCGCCTATACATGTATATGGAGTTGCGAGGATATTTTTCACCTTCCGTGTATTCATTCAAGATGTTTCGAACGTTAGCACTATTTATTGCTTAAAGTGACTATCAGAGAGAAAAACTTTTATCACTTGTTCATACTCTTAGAAAATAGAATATTAAGAAACGCTTTAGTGAAAAATATGAACCTGTGTATTGCTGTTGTTGGAGTTTAACGCCCGTTTCAACCGTATTTTGGTTATTTTTACAGGCGTGCAGTTTACCTAGCCATCGTTCGTAGGAAGATCCAGTATTAGAGCCCTGTTCTCTGTAAGAAACTGCCAACTTTCTCACAAAGAGACATAGTCGGTAGCAGGACTCGAACCCATGTCCCTAAATCTATGAGAGGTTACAATGATTTCAAGTCGGTGGCCCTTTACTTAGAGAAAATTGGCAATTTTCAACTTGTGTTATTGGACATATATCCCAACTAGAGCTATCACTGAACATGATGAAAATACCACCACAAACGCGCCTTGTCACAAGAAATGGCATTTCTCATTACAATAACCTCAACAACTATATGATTAACCAAGATAGCCGAGAAACACATTATCCTCATCATCTTGAAAATGCTTCAAAGGGCTTGGGGGGCGGTGGTGTAGAGGTTAATGTTCTTGCTGCTCATCCCGGAGATTGCGCGTTCGAACCCCACTGAGGTCACAACCGTACCTCCTCATATGACACCAGTACTGGTTTTTTCAGGAAGCGGACTCGAGAATGACTTGATAAGCTACAAGCTTTCTTCACAATCGAGCTCAAATAAATTAGTATCAACTAAAGGGCTTGGGGGATATAATATCATGACCTTAATAGTAAGAACATATGTTTTGCATGTCATTCAATAATCTGAACATTTGGCTAATACAGTATTTTGACATTTGACTCTGAAATGTGACCTTGACTTCTCCTTGGTGTGTCTCTTTCATATGTAAGTCATTTTATTCTCGTATGTACGCGTTTTATTCTCGTACGTACGCGTTTAATTCTCGTACGTACGCGTTTTATTCTCGTATGTACGCGTTTAATTCTCGTACATAATTCTCGTACGTACGCGTTTATTTGTTCTTTTTTGTTTTGTTTTTTTGTTTGACCCGTCTCGGCTTTTGTACAAAAGGATGGCCATATTTGCGAAAGAAAAACAAACAGTTTGTTTGACAGCCGATTGTTAACTTCATGCTTGTCGCGCCATGTTCATTGTTCAATCATACCATTCTTTTTTTCTAAATCTCTTGCGACCCCTCTGTTCGTTCAATTTCTTTCACTCTCTTTTTTGTATTTTTTACGAGAAATATTCGTATTTTTGTTTCCCCTTTTCCCTTTGTGAATATTTCAATTTTACTTAAATGAATAATCGGTATTTCCACTTCACAGTGATTTAAATTACGAAATGTACAACTAAGATGCAGTGTTTGAGTCCCAGTTACGTTTCTTCATTGAAATGTTGTCAATTGAAAAGTGGACCGATGCCGTTTTGGTTTACACGAGCATAATTTTACAAAAATGCCTTATCTTGCATGAGATTTACTGCAATACGCTAATACAATACGGTCGGTCAGCTTCTAATCAAAATTCGCTTGGGTGGTCCATTATTATAGAATGTTCCGCCAGAAACTTGCTAAGTATGCAAATATGAAATCTGACTCCTTCCAATGACTAGCCAGCCATTGGTCAGTGAGAAACTTAGGACTTGTTTTGACTTTAATGATAATTGTTCCAAATACGCATGCCAGTATTCACAAAACTTTAGAAAATGCTTGGATCGAATTCTTCTGTGCTTTGCAAAATTCTATTCCTATAAATATACTTGAACCAACTAGAGGCATGAGTAATTTCAGACCAAGATTCCCAAAGCCCGTTTACAGATCAGCTTCTAATGGCTCAGCAATGGGACCTAGGTCATATACCGATAGATCAAGCCCGCTTAGAAATATTGCTGCATGACTACGACCTTACTGGGAGAAATTATCTATTATCAGGTTTCAGTGAGAGGTTTCGAATCGAATATCATGGTCCGCGTTACGCGCTACATTCAACAAATTTAAAACCTGCAATATTAAACCAACATCTGCTTCTTTCAAAACTAAATAAAGAAGTAGAACTTGGTAGAATGCTTGGGCCACTAGAACCATTCTCGAACCTTTGGACCAATCATGTCGGGATGGTGCCAAAAATTACCGGGGATATGCTTGTCATCTGTTCAATATTCAAAGTTTGACAATGTTATTGATATTATACATCGGCTCGGACCAGGAACGGGATGTTAAATCGGCATTTTATGTATTACCTGTTCATCCAGAGGATTTCAATATTCTTGGAATTTAATTTGAAAAAAATTTTGGATACAAAAAGTGTTTCCTCGCGGTTGTTCTATTAGTCTGGCTATTTTTGAATGTTTCGCAATTTCATTACAATATGCTGTATCCAAGTATGCAAATTTTAAAAATCTAGATCATTATTTGGATGATTCTTTCTTTGCCGGTTAAGCTGGCACAAGTGATTGCTCGGATCTTTGATCATCTTTTGAATACTTCTATAACGACATTTAAGTTCCAATAAATGACGAAAAATCAGAAGGGCGTGTTACGAAATTAGTTTACCTTGGTTTAGAGATAGATACCATATACGTATTGAAATCAGGGTACCCAGTGATAAGATTGAAAAGGCAAACACACACATTCTGCAAGCTATTTCGAAGAAGAAAATAACATTAAAAAAACTGCAATCCATACCTTGAAGCCTTAATTTTCTTCACGAAAGCCATTCCCATTGGCAGAGCTCTCAGTTGAAGATTATATCAAGCACATGTCCAAGCTAAATTACATCACCACTATGTCCGTCTCACTAAGGACATGAAAGAAGATTTAAACACGTGGCTAACTTTACACGTGGCTAACTTTACACGCGGCTAACTTTTCTAAATTCCTTCAATGGAACCGCTATTATGTCCGAACATGAATGGATGACAGATCAACATATTAATCTGTACACCGATGCCGCCGGAAACAAATAGTTAGGATGCGGTGATTATCTAAACGGAGAATGGTTTGTTTATAAATGGCCCGGCCATGGCAGTGGACGATACCGTGTTTAGGGACATCGCACTTAGTTCCGATTCTTCTGACTTTCTTAATATGGGAATTCAGATTAAAAGGAAAGTTAATACTACTACATTGTGATAACACAAGTCTCGTTCATATCAATAACAAAACGACATCCCGTAACAAAAGGATATTAGAATCTAGGATTTTTTTTAGAAAACTTAAAATAAAATAACATACAGTTTAAAACCGTTAACATCACATCTAGAGCAAATTATATTTGCGATGCTATAAGTTGTCTACAATTTAATATAATTATAAATTGTAAATATTTTACCAGATTTCGCACGAACCCCCTCTTACGATTCTCTTTGAATTTCAGTAGTTTTTCAGCACGAAATTAGTAGACTGATAACATGATCTATGTCAGAAAATACAAATAAATGTTATAAAGCTGGAGATGACGCATTTGAAAACTTAATTCAGCAAGCGCTGGCCTCCAAACGTCCAACAATTGGCAGAATATGTTTCCTACATGTCGCAGAATGACTATTCTCTCCGGTCTATTGGTTGTTACATGGCTGCTATTGATTGTTACATGTAAAACAAATAATTTAATAGATACTACACAGAAATTCATCATTTAAAAAAATGATGGCAGGCATGAAGCGTTTACAATGTAGATGCGACACACGACAACTAATCACCCTCGATTTATTAACAATTCCTTCGTCATTAAAATTGTGCGCCATGGACTCAGTATCAGTTTAGGCAAATGCTTCGTAAGTCTCTTACATTTTAAGGATACCCGCTTAAGTCATTTCAAACGCACTCATTTCGTATAAGGGGAGCGACACATTTGTATCTTAAGTGTGTCCCTCAGCATACAATCAGGAGTAATGGACGTTGGAGGTCAGTCGCTTACAAAAACTACAGTAGATAACAAGTTAAATGTTGATACGCCGCAAATTTGTGTGTTTTAAACACATGAGAAAAGAACATCCAGAACAACGTGATTATTGTGTTTGTAACTATTGCGTTAAATCGTGTTACAGCTATCACCAGGAAACATTTCGAAAGTGCATTTCCCGTATCCTTGAGCATTCAGCCATAACTGTGTAAGGATACGTTACTCATAAAGAGCCGTGTGACTGTCAAGCTCAATGGTTATAGTCAGGAATGGTTTACATGTAACGGTACTGAAACTGTTACACACACACTCCTGTACATAGATGGACCACCAGGGTCTCCATGTTGCACACAAATACATGATAATGTGCACTATCTCCCCGTTTCCCTTCATCAACACGTGAAGTTTCATGAACCTATCGTGTATACTTTTAGAGTTATTGATAGAAGTCCCATTTTTAACGATTTCGTTACCATAGCAACCACTGTTGTGATCCGATCAAAATTTTGAAATGATGTGCACTATCGCCGCATTGCCCCTCATCAACATCTGAAGTTTATTTATTGAAAACTATCAACCAACAGATGATTGAAAACTAGTAAGAGACATCCCTACTCGAATGAACTATGGCAGAAGCACAACCTAATAACTGGTATGACCCACGAGTGACCTATAATCGATTTCGTTCAAAGTGAAAAACACTGATAGAGAAAACAATAAAATATGTACATATCAAAATCATTGAACATGAAATGAACATTGCCATACTGAAGCAGTAAACAGTTGAAAGATTGTGAAAAAAATAAACTGTATTCTGTGAAGGAACAAACATACATCCTGAGACAAAACTTGCATAGAACAATTGAGATTGTTACAATGAACACATGGAATATGTGATGCCATTCTGAAGTAATACAAAGTTGTAACAAGTGTCACCAGCCGTTTTTAATCAAGTGCTAACGGCGTAAAGTAGTACCCCGCCAACCAAACAATTTTTGAACATACATAATCAATAATTGAAACAATGTCAGCAGGGGGAGAAATGCAATGCATGTCGGACATTTCCAGTCAAATTTACGGCTTTTTGACGAGTTTTTTTTTACCTTCAAAGGTCCATAACATGAATAAATGTTTAGGAAGGGGCTCAAACATGCAATATGATGTAGCTCCATTACCCCCCTTGATGTACACATTGCAGTGCTCAGTATTATCCCTGCTCATCTTGGCACAGAAGTGGTGAAACTGTAAAACGGTACGATTTCTGTATGACCGTATAGATGTACTGTGGTGGTAATATTGTGCGCGCCAAAGGGGTTTGGACCTGGCAATACTTCAAGTGCCTTTGTTTAAATATGCATTGAATATATTCAAGTAAATCACATTCTTGGAAGTTTGACAACAGTATAAACAGTAATTTATCTATATTTTTAACTTTAATAATCGTTTTATAAGTTGTAAAATATTGATTTTATTATCATATTCTTAAATATAGCATCTTAAATACAGCAATACTGTTTTAATATTACATATAAATGTATAGGCAAATAATGTTATATAATGTGACAGAGATAAAACAATAAAAGCGGCACATGAAAGACAATTGCATTAATAAATAACACAATCAGTAAGTACTTTAAAGTTTAAAATGATGCGGTGACGAACAAAGAGAGACCGAAACATCATAAACAATAGTAATTGTTTCAAAATTCATAGAATTCAAGTAGGCCTTCCCTTTAATACTTACTTCAGTTATTATCTCAATTATACAAACTTCCTACTAATAAGAATTGTTTATTGTTAAACTGAAATCCCGTTAACCGATCATATAAAACCACTTCCGATGTAGTACAAAATACTTGACAATGCATGATATACAGTTGGTCCAGTGAAACATATATTAATTTCCCCGAATTAGAATTTTACAAAGAATCATCTTATAAATGAACTTCATTTTTATGAATGGCGTACTTTTTGTTCCTTTTTATTTGTTACAAACAGATCAACAGTAGCGGTATTCTAACTTGTTGAGATGATTCCACTGGTAGAACTTTATGTTAAGATGATTCCACTGGTAAAACTATTTGTTGAGATGATTCCACTGGTAGAACTATTTTTGAGATGATTCCACTGGTAAACTATTTGTTGAGATAATTTCCAATGGTACAACTATTCGTTGAGATAAAATCCTGGTAGAACATTTTTGAGATAAATCCACTGGTAGAACTATTTGTTGAGATGATTCCACTGGTAGAACTATTTGTTGAGATGATTCCACTGGTAGAACTATTTGTTGAGATAACTTCCAATGGTACAACTATTCGTTGAGATAAATTCCACTGGTAGAACTATTTGTTGAGATAAAATCCACTGGTAGAACTATTTGTTGAGATGATTCCACTGGTAGCACTATTTGTTGAGATGAATCCACTGGTAGAACTATTTGTTGAGATGAATCCACTGGTAGAACTATTTGTTGAGATAATTTCCAATGGTACAACTATACGTTGAGATAAATTCCACTGGTAGAACTATTTGTTGAGATAAAATCCACTGGTAGAACTATTTGTTGAGATAAAATCCACTGGTAGAACTATTTGTTGAGATGATTTCACTCGTAGAACTATTTGTTGAGATGGTTCCACAGGTAGAACTATTTGTTGAGATGATTCCACTGGTAGAACTATTTTTAGATGATTCCACTGGTAGAACTATTTGTTGAATAGGGTATCCTTGGTAGAACTATTTGTAGATGATTCCACTGGTTTTTAGAACTAAACATTTGTTGAGATGATTCCACTGGTAGAACTATTTGTTGAGATAATTTCCAATGGTACAACTATTCGTTGAACACTGGTAGCATTTTGAGATTAAAATCCACTGGTAGAACTATTTGTTGAGATGATTTCACTGTAGAACTATTGTTGAGATGGTTCCACAGGGGGGGGTTTTTTTTTGGGGGGTTTCTTGGGTAGAACTATTTGTTAATGATTCCACTGGTAGAACTATTTGTTGAGATGATTCCACTGGTAGAACTATTTCTTGTATTATGGTAGATGATTCCACTGGTATTACTAGTAGAACTAATTGCTGAGATGATTCCACTTGTAGAACTTTCTGTTGAGATGATTCCACTGGTAGAACTATTTCTTGAGATGATTCCACTGGTAGAGCTATTTGTTGAGATGATTCTACTGGTAGAACTATTTGCTTCTTAGATATCTACAAGATAGGTACAAGTCAAATGTTTGAACGCCGCCAAATGGAGTGGGGGTTGCGATAATTAGTAATGTTGGATTTAATGTATGGTGATTAACCAAACCTAATCTTTTTGCACTCTAATTTTGTATATGGCTGACCATTTGTTAATGTTTAATGCTAAAAAAGATGATTCTACGTCAAGTCTATAGGCATTGTTTCCTCTGTATGGAAATTGGCTGCTGTCACATTATTGAATTATCAAATCATTGAAATAATAATTATTTTTTTTTATTTTCCTAAGTCTAGAATTCTTACATATAAATTTGCTTCAATTTATATCATTCTTGTACGAAAGAAAAATTATTTCGAAAAAAAAACTTTATTTGAACCAACGCTTGAAACTACCGTCCTTACTAAAAAATAATTTCGTAGCCATTCGTTTTAAATCGTTGTCGTCTAGCGTCCTTCCTAAAAATAACTTCGTAGTCATTCGTTTTAAAATCGGCTATTTCCGTAAAATTTAGACTGGTTCGCGATCTCAAATCAAAAGACCGCTTGTTACAAAAGAACACACTGTGAAATCAGTCTACAGTCTAAAAGTAGTTACGTCACCCCATGGAAATTTTACTTACTGCATTCCAATATACACGCCGCCTCCAGGACGGCGTGTAATAATATTAAGGTAATCGATATGTGGCTCAGTAAGATATTATACTGCGCGAGGCTCATTTCTATAGAGAATATAAGGTTACTGTCTTTTGATAACAGTTGATATCGGACGAGGATGATATCGGCCGGGGAAGCCGAGGCTTGCCGAGGCTTTCCGGTCGATATTCATCCGAGTTCAATATCAACTGTTATCAAAAGACAGTAACCTTATATTCTATTTATTATGCAGCTGACTTCAATTGTCCCTTTTCACAATAAACAAGTAATAACTGTGAAAATGCGAAGGGGATGAAAAAATGAAAATCAACTTTTTCTCGAATTTTGCTTCAAAATTGCTATTGATGGATAGATAATGATCTAACTAAGAAAATAAATACCCACAGCACTATGTTTAATTCAAAAATAAAGATTCTACAGACATTTTTCGATTGTATGTGATGTGCTGTTTGCTTGTATTCCTAGAAATTTGAATGAAACGCGCCTCTGTAGCCTAAAGCAGCTACTGAAAATTTGATTTATAGTGTAGCGTGTTCGAAATCCACAATAGCCTTGATCTTATTTCATAAAACTCACTTAATGTCTAAAGTGGGCGGGGCCTAAAACGTGATATCAGGACAGTGTCACAATAACACTGTCCTTTGATATCAAACGTCGCAATATCAACAAATATCAGACCGATGTTATCGGGTCGTCGTCATGGCAGTTGCATAATAAAAACTAATATCTGATATTACATAAATAAGAAAGGAGATGAACAAAACTAAACAGGGCTTAATTATTATTTGCTGTATGCATATTATTTCCAATACATTTATTTAAACACCACCTATATGAGCATACAAATAATAGGCCTACAGATACAATCAACTGCAACAATACAATCCGCCACTAACTGTCCCAAAAGCCCTACCTCGAAGATGTTACCTAATTTGAACTTTCTCTATACACGCATAAAAGCCAAACTCCGGCGACTACTCTTTCTTTATTGTTGTTGTTTAGCTTGCATGGCTTGAAAGAATATGGCAAAACGTCACACAATAAATGTTATCAATGTATCGATGATGTTATTTCGATATCAGAAAACTGATACCTTTTACTACCTTAGGCTTTAGCCATGTGGACACTCAAATCACCTTCAGGAGGAGCAGGCCTTTTCTCGTTAGGGTTCGTTCAGTATTCAGAAAATGTGTGACACTGAACATTTATAGAGTGGGCGGTCCAAAAAGTAAGCTGTTAGGACTATTTTCGTTGCTAAAGAACATTTTTTTATTGCGGTTCATATGCGGACGTCTTTTTATATTTGCAAACACTTATGTTACGTATATCAATAGTCTTGAATCAAGCATTGATTGAGTCGTTTTACAGACATAAGAAAGAGCAAGTAATTCTAATAATATTTCGCAATTGGAACTTGTTGATTTAGCGGGAACGTTCCAAGTACAGAAAGATCACGATCACTTTATCATTGCGTATTTATAAAAACAGAATTCAACGTAATATGCAATGGGAATAAAGGACAAAGTCATGCAACTTCATGACGGTGTCGTATGAAATTCGCAAGTGCCATGAAATCTGCAAGCACGCATGCGCGAAAAATCTACTTTATTTTTCATGTATCGGTATGAGAATCGCAAACTGCGTAATGACGAATATATCAAGTACGAGACAAAGTAGCATATTTGGCAATTTCCTGTGTAAGATTAATTAACTTGCATTATTTACTGTACGTGTTTCAGTACATAAAAGATAAAATAAATAAAAACTGGCAAAATCAAGTCAGTTATATTCCACTTATTATAATAAGCATTAAGTTTCAGTGACTTTAAACAGCAAGTGAATCCTGTAGTATTTGTTCATTGTACAGAAACGGTTAATAAAACAAGATTGTGTGTGCGGGGATGGGGTTGCTCTTTCACTGTAAAAATAAAAGTTCTTCTGTTTTGATTTGATGTTATTTTTTTACTGCCTGTTCTATATACACACACAAAGTGACTATTTATTATTGACTTGTAGTTCTCATGACTGAATATGTATGTCATCATTGTAGATAAGATGTGTTCTACATTTATAATGTCTAAACTGGTCTGGAAAGTGACTATTTGTTGTTGACTTGCAATTCTCATGGCTGAATATATGTATCATTATGCTAGGTTAGGTGTGTTCTACATTTATAATGCCTTAACTTGTCTGGAAAGTGACTATTTATTGTTGACTTGTAGTTCTCGTGGCTGAATATATGTATATCATAATGATATACAAGATGTGTTCTATATTGTGACTATATATTGTTGACTTGTAGTTCTCATGACTGAATATGTATGTCATCATGGTAGGTAAGATGTATTCTACATTTATAATGTCTAAACTGGTCTGGAAGGTGACTATTTGTTGTTGACTTGCAATTCTCATGGCTGAATATATGTATCATTATGCTAGGTTAGGTGTGTTCTACATTTATAATGCCTTAACTTGTCTGGAAAGTGACTATTTATTGTTGACTTGTAGTTCTCGTGGCTGAATATATGTATATCATAATGATATACAAGATGTGTTCTATATTGTGACTATATATTGTTGACTTGTAGTTCTCATGACTGAATATGTATGTCATCATGGTAGGTAAGATGTATTCTACATTTATAATGCCTAAACTGGTCTGGAAAGTTGACTTGCAATTCTCATGGCTGAATATATGTATCATTATGCTAGGTTAGGTGTGTTCTACATTTATAATGCCTTAACTTGTCTGGAAAGTGACTATTTATTGTTGACTTGCTGTTCTCATGGCTGAATATGTATATCATCATGGTAGGTAAGGTATGTTCTATATTTATAATGTCTAAACTGGTCTGGAAAGTGACTATTTATTGTTGACTTGCAGTTCTCATGACTGAATATGTATGTCATCATGGTAGGTAAAATGTGTTAAGCATTTATAATGTCTAAACTGGTCTGGAAAGTGACTATTTGTTGTTGACTTGCAATTCTCATGGCTGTATACTAGTATAGTTATCATTATGATAGGTTAGGTGTGTTCTACATTTATAATGCCTTAACTTGTCTGGAAAGTGACTATTTATTGTTGACTTGCTGTTCTCATGGCTGAATATGTGTATCATCATGGTAGGTTAGGTATTTTCTACATTTATAATGTCTAAACTGGTCTGGAAAGTGACTATTTATTGTTGACTTGCAGTTCTCATGACTGAATATGTATGTCATCATGGTAGGTAAAATGTGTTAAGCATTTATAATGTCTAAACTGCTCTGGAAAGTGACTATTTATTGTTATTTTAGAGTCATTAAAGTTTACATGGGGTTGAGAGTGTATAAAACCCTTCTAGAACTACTTTATCTGTCTAAAACGCGTTAAATACTGCTAATTAAAATCAAGTTGGATGAATTTATAAATAAAAACTATTTATTTCCTTTCCCAGTTAAAAGGTTTCGCGGGAACTTGCTGTTCTCATGACTTGCGTATCTCATAAACCCCCAACATGAAATCGGCAAGTAATTTGAAACCGGAAACGGAAGTTACATATCTCATAGACTTTAAAATCCCATACGACAACGGAATGGCATACACCACTTTATCTTGAACAATATACCTGTCGAGGTCGAGAGTAAAAGCCTGACCAAACAGAACCACGGATATAGGCGATTGTGGATGACGGAACGTACTGGAAATTTCCGGCGATTTTACTATAAAACTATTTACCTTTTGTAATACAATATTATATTATATATAAGGATTGCTTATATTATTATTATAATCGATGTCTGTTATTGCAATTTTGAATTTTAGAAACTATTTGAATCATGTGTAATGACTTTATTTAATTCTACTTCAAAATGAGTCACGTGAACTTGTACTTCTATCACAGATATTTACCTGTATTTCAATTATTTTCAATACTGCTACCACTTCAGTCAAAACAAATCAACTTTTGTTACACAAGATAAAAGAAAATAAGTAAAACATCAATGTTATTAGATATGTGTTAGTCATATCGGCAAAGTTTTCTGTACATGCTGTTATCCACAATCGGCCATTTCCGAAGTCTGGTCTGGTCTGGTCAGGCTTATACCCCCAACCCCTTTAAATGATGGAAGTATGTTTTTGACATCTTTACAATACAATGATAAAATAACTAAATATAGTGTTTTACAATCGTATCAAGATACATGAGGAGTTGCTAGAACTGTTCTATCACAAAAGCAGAATCCCGAAAACTGTTATGTCGGTTTACAAAAGTTGGCTCGTGGATTTGTACACTCTGTAGCCTGTGTTTGATATTATAAACGTTAACTGAATGCTTCACGTGATATATCGGCGGAAAAGGGCAGATACTTCGTCAGCAACCTAGAAACCGAGATCAACGAACCTGGGGTCAATATTGGCGACATTTCAATCCCAAGATTTCTATACGCTGATGACATAGTCCTTCTGGCTAACACCGGGGAGAATCTTCATTTGTGCTTAAACCAAAGTCACGTCTGGTGTTGACGTCCGTGAGTCTTTTTTCAATGAGGACAAATCACAGTTACGTAATGTTTGAATGGAACGATGAGAACATCATTTCCAAATTGAATATAACCAGCTCTAGATTGTAGATCATAATAAGTATATAAGCTAGGTGTTATTATTCACGAGACGTTTGAAAGGGTATATAACTCTATTGTCACGCTAATTTCGGATTACAATATTGGGATACACACATTACCAGTCAGCAGAAAATGTTCATAATAGAGCAATACAGTATTTCATCTGCCTGGCTGCAAGATGGCATCTTCAGTGAATGGGCATTCTAGAAAGCTACATTTACTAACACTGATTTACAGAGAAAAAAACAACATGTATATAACTTAAAGTATATATTTTATAAATATTTCATGTTAGGCTTTAATAGAAGGCTGAAATAAGTTGCAAGAACTTGTTCTATAATCGAAAATGTAAAACGAATACAATTATCTTATTGCTTTTTCACTTCGTAGTTTACAGGTCATTATTTCTGCGTTAAAACATCATCATTTCACACACAGTTATGTTAAAAATCCTTTAAAATTCATAGGCAAGTACATGCATATGTATTCTGTGATTTCGGGTGTTTTATGACAACGGCGAAACTTCGGTCGGCTCGTCCGCCCGCCCGAGCCCGCCAATGGGCATATATTGGGTACTATATCCTTCATTCCGTCAAGGAAGCCAACAAAAAGGGCACTTGTTCAGTAGGTTTAATACTTTATATAGTGCGCTGTTGGGTATCTTCTTATGATGGGAAGCAATGGGATAGTATCCAACAAATGCCCATTTATAAGGTTGTCCGTCCGTCCTAAATTCATTGTCCGGAGCATAACTTCAAAAGCATTAAAGGTAATTACTCCAAACTTCATATAGTGATCGATCACACTGAGAGGAAATGCAGTGCCCGTAAATCTATCTTGCCTTATGTTTAGATTATTCCCTTTTGTTACATTTTCTTATCCGGAGCATTACTCTGACAGTATTGAGGGAAATTCGTTCAAAATGCATTTGAGAGGCGACACTCAATGAAAGTGCTGAGCCGAAAAACCATAGCCCTATATTGCCTTATTTTTTAATATTCTCACGTTATTGATTTTTCTAATCCAGCGCGTACCTGGAAAAACAGTAAAGAGAATTACTTGAAACTTCGTAAAGTAATAACGGACATTGAGGAAAGTGCAGTGCATATGACCAATAAATCTACCTTGCCTATTTTATAATTATTCCCCTTTGTTTCATTTACTTGTCCGGTGTATAACTCATTAAGACTGAAGTAAATTCGCTCAAACTGCTTATAATGGGAGAATGCAGTGCCCAAGAACCATATATTGCCTTATTTTTCAATTACCTACCTTTAATGTTTTTTTCTTTTTCGGGGCATAACTACAAAAGTATAAAATGTAATTTCTTGAAACTTCTTAAATTACTGTGAAAGCACACAATGAGGGAAATCGAAGTATACAATTACCATAACTTTTCCTTGCCTTATGCTTTTAATTATCCCCCTTGATACATTTTCTTGTCCGGAACATAATTCTTAAAGTTCTGAAGTAAATTCATCCAAATTGAAACAATGAAAGACGGCACTTAGGGGAAGTGAAGTGCCCAAGAACAATAACGCTACCATGCCTTAAATTATCCCTCATTTATTGATTTTCGTTGTCCGGAGCACAATTCTTTAAGTAATAAAGGAAACTCGTTCAACTAGCATGCAGTAAGAGGGGATATTAACGGGAAGTTTAGTGACCAAGAAACGATATACTGCCTTGTTGTTGAATTATCTCCCTTATTAAGTTTTGTTGTCCGCGGTATAACTCCAAAAATACTTGAGGAAATCTATTCAAATTGTATGCATTGCGAGAGGACATTACGGGGACGTACAGTAAGCAAGAACAATAACTGTACCTGGTCTGCAATATATTGGAAAACAAAAATTGTTTTCAGTAATTATGAAAGTGATTTCTGTCTGCTGATGTTTCATGGCAAAAGAAATGTATTCAAGGAAAAAATGCATATCTAAATAATAAACAAAATGATACTTATCCATGCACGTTATTAATCAACGTCTACTGTTTGCTACCTATTGCTTCCAATGGAATATATGCAAACAACTTTAAATTTAACATATGATGGTTCATTCTACAAACAAACACATTTGATGATAATTGAGAAAGCTAAGTGGATTTTATATCCTTTGTCTGCCGTCAAGCGACATGAAATGCGCAAGTACCGGGAACGCACCTTGAGGGTCAAGGTGAATATGAGATACAGTACCGGGGATATTCGTTACTTAATGGTGACAGCTCTTGTTGTGCATTGTCCTTTAACCATTTTACATAAAATCAAACAAAAGTTGCTACAGAGCTATTAACTTGTTCAAGACATCTTAACGTCTACTAGAGATTCCATTGATGGATTGTTTTTCTCAGCTGTTGGCATCTTCAAATATGTTCCATGACTGGGCAATAAACCACGAAACCCGAACAATCAAATGGAAGCGGTAAGATCATGTCATGTGTTTTTTCAGGATTTTATTCGTATGTGACTTTTTTTTCCTGAACTATTTGAAACATCAATTTGCATGTTTTATAATTATGTTATGAAGTATATTGTCCTAAATACCAACAAAAATGTCGAATTCATTTAAATTGGACGCTTTTAAAAATAAAAAACTTGAAAGAATGTCATGGCGTTTACTTTCGCAATACAATACACAATCTGATTTGACAGTAACAGTTCATGGTAACGTTCAAGATATTATATCTAAAATGCAGGTCGTTTCACTGAGCACAAAGTGATTGAAGGAGACTCGCATGATATTTTGCGTCTTTTTTATACTAGCGCTAAGTATATTCGTATTCATTTATATACTTACGTCAATAGGGAAAATATCAGCACAGAAATGAATAGAAAAAGAAAAGTATTGTAAAATTATAAACAGCAACTTGACAAACACGCAATATTTTCTTATATCCACGATACCTCAGTAATTTCATATTTAATCAAGGTGAAATTGCTATCTATATTGCTACCGACAGTTGTGTAAAAATTTACACTTTTGCATGTAAGCTCTTGTCCTAGTTACAAATAAAACAAGAACAGTATATGTTTTATCTGAATCTTTGGGGAAGTACAATTGTTTGGATCGAGTTTGATCTCTGAAATATTTCAGTCCGTTTGTTCATTTTCAAAATTTTCAGCAAGCTGTTTCATATTAGTATACTTCATTTTTAATAGTGTAAATGTATAACATTGATACTGGTAATTCTCATTTCTGCAACCAGGTTATTCGAACCTGGGATGTAAGTTGTTGGTTGCTACGTATTGTTCTACTCTAGTGTATTATCTTTTTTGAGAAGAAACGGGATGGTTAACAATGGTCAACCAGAGACTGTGTAATGATTCGGTATTAGAACAGAATGACTTGTAAGATAACGTTACTATCGGTTGTCTAAATCAACAGATAATAATACCATTGGCCGTTACCATTTTTCTGTTCTTTGATAATGAGTTTGCTATGGAATTTCAAAACGAGCGAATTTCTAGTTTATACGAATTTATTTTAGTTCGATTACGAAGAAGCTCCATAGCTTATTCAATCGCCCTTAAACACTCAATCCAGATGTCATCTTTTTTATTTAGATGTCATAATTGCGACATGTAGGCTTTGGCTAAGTTGGCTTAGTATTTTTGGCTAAGTTATAACATACTTGATCTGCATGCTTTGTGTATTCAGTAAAAACAAATAAAAGATACTGATAGAAAAACATTTGTTTTGACTGTCCTTTGTATGACGTCATTTTTTGTTTGTCATTAATATATTAGCATTAAGCATGTACTTAGAAATCATTATTTACTAGCTTGTAAGTGATGTAACTATAGGAAGTTTAATAAAATATTGAAAGACATTTGAATTATTCTGTGTTTATTGTGCCTGTCTATAGGAAAGCATGGATACGTAAGATTACAGTATCTTGATTGCTTTAATAGCTTTCAAAGAACAATGATATAGTGTACAATAACTAGAACCATAGTATGACTGTAATGTAATGTAATCATCAGTGTGTTAAAAGATATTTCATCGATTCAGAAGTAGCTTTACAGCGGGTCGATACAAGTGAGTAACATTTATCTTTTTCTCCCATAAACTTGCAAACTTTCTTAGTGTAAGCAAGTTAAGTAAGAAACTTCCTGAAGCATGCATATTTCCGATTGTCGTAATGCATTTTCATAAACCAATCCAGATCTGATACATGTATCTGGTCATAATACATAAAGTACAAAAAGTGTATACACAAAGGGAAAAGATGTTGATGGCTATTAAACATACGTTATAAATTGTATTTTAAAGCGCTATTTAATCACAGTGGACAATCTGTTCCCTTTTGACTTACTTTAAATGAAAATGTACATCTTATTACGGTTGCTACATGTACATGATGATAAAAATGACATCTAAATATGTTCTCCTAACCATGGAACACCACAATCCTGACAATTCGTTGTTTTTATTGATTTCTTTCATGAAAATTATATCACTTTCAATTTTTTTAGTAAAATATCGATAAAATCCTACGTGCAAGTTATCTTATCTGGTTGCCTGAAAGCTCGCTGTTAAGTGAAGTGTTTGCGGGGCACCGTTTTACGATTTGCACATTTGTTATATCACATATTTGAATATAGCTGCGACAGTACCTGGCAGAGGTCCTTTTTTGTTGGGTACCCCTTACCGGTTACAGATTTTCATTTTTAGGGTTTGTTTGATTCTATTGCATAATAAATCATTGACTCTGTTGTTCTATTGTATCCTGTCGTATTATGAACGTGCTAAGGTTCTATACCAATCACTGACAATTGATCTAATGTTGGTGTAACAGTGGGGGGAATGAGCCCCGAGGGAAATGATTTATATTAATTTAATGGAGATAGAGAAGATCCGGGACATGATTCCGGTTGTGGAGCCAGACGTGCCATGCAACTTTTGGCTTTCGGCCAGGAATTTGGCAATATCAGCCCGGTTGCGGTTTTTAGAATACATGGGCTACAAAACAGAACTGTGTTGAAATCGATAAACTGTTTGCTCCAAAACACGGGGGAGTCTGGGATGCAAGCACCACAACCCTTGTTCCGGCAACTAAGGGGACCAAGTCTGTACTGCGGCTACAA